>CM047885.1:19833372-19884255 GCA_026212405.1 Petrea volubilis | reverse complement strand
ACAACAATGTTGCCCACTTTGTGAGAGACCGCTGTGACGACCCGAAACCCTTGGCTAGTTATAGAGAAATGCTACAAATACTTGTAATATAGTAAGCTGAAAATTTTTTGTAAAAGTCATTTATTAAACATAGCAAAATACCAAGTACATGACAATAGTCCTAAATACATAATACGACTACATAGACTCGTCTATCACTTCTTCTAGCCAAAAGCTCCAAATCGCCTCTCGCTATCCTCCTCGTTGATAACCTCATGCTCATGTCCGGCCTAAAACATTAGATATTTAACGACGTCAACAATCATGTTGAGTAGTAATTTCACTTAACACATAAGGTGCGCGTGTGTGACTTGAACATACATATTTTCACATACTTGCATCAATATAAACCATATAAAATTTCAGATTCATAAGAATCATAATTGCACATTTTTTCTACCGTTTTCGCCTCGACGGGCGACTACCTTATCTCGCCGTGCCGTAATTCAATTCCAACCATTACTCCCACCCAACCCGACACTCAGTGGTCATATCCCGGGCATATACCGAATTTCCTACGACCCACTTCAGTACATGGAACACTCCGTCCATGCAAGGTGGGATTAGGCAACGATGGATGGCGAGAACGTTTTAAGACCGGCAAGCCCGTTGCCGCCCGGCCGAACTCAGCCCCATCCACCCCTATCCGTTTTTTGGGCCCATATACACACAATATCAACACATTTGAATCACAATATCAACACAAAACAAGCTGTTTCAGCTGGTTGTTGCACAGTTTCCAGCATAGCGTAACACAATTTTCAGTTTTGCACAATCGACATTTACGAAGGCGAACAGAAGTTTGTAGCTTTCAAACCACTCAATTTCCCCCTTGAAACTTCTACACCTATGTGCCCAGGTTGTAAAATAGACTTTTAGTTGGAAAAATGTCGAAATTTCAGCTTACGAGACCTGGAATTACCAGACTGCGACGCTAAACGTTTTCACGCGCAACCGCTGAAATTTCCAGTTTTTCGTAACCCCAACCTCCGGATTTTAAAAACCTGTTTCTACAGCTTATTTTACACTGAATTCAAGTATATAATCAGGTTTTTGGTTGGAAATTTTCGGGTTTTCCAGCCGTGCAAAAATCGAACTTTTCAGCTTTGAAAACAAGAGGTTCTGTATGAACAGTAATTTCAGTTTTGAGAACAACTCCAATTTTCAGTTTTAAACACTGAATTTGCAACTTCTAACACATGAATAAAACCATAAACACATATATAAACCCTAGACAAGCATAAACCCTAAATTATTAGCACATAAATCCATCAAATGTTCAAATTTTCAGCACACTCATTCATGAACACATATCATACACTTAACTAATCTATCATGAAATTCCTTAGGACTAAGATAGTAACCAACTTGTGGTTACATCCCATGTCCTAATAGGGAAATAATATGCTAATGTTATAAGAAAACTAACTCATGTCTTAAGAGAAATCACTACCTTCTTCTAAAGGGTTTTCTTCTTTTCTTTCTAGGTTTAGAAACAAAGTAGTGCAAGAAGGAGAAAAGGTGAGTTTGTGGGGTAAATGAACCAAAAAGAGGGAGATATGGGAGTGTGTTTGGCCGGCTGCTTGTGTGTGTGAGTGTGTGGTGTTTTGTATTTTCTTGCACCTTTAGTTACTTATACTAATGTTAGAAGAAATGGAAGAAATAGGATTAAAATAGGATTAAGTCTTAATCTAATGATTCCTTCTTTCCAACTCAATACCCAACTATGAGGTCTAAGGGTGCTTAGGTGGTGGTCTATAAGTGCTTAGTGGTAGTCTAAGTATCCTTGACCATACATGTATGCATTCATCTAGAAATGTTTGTCCAAGTGTAGGTACAAGTGTATGTGTAGAAGAATTGAGAATAAGATTAGTATATACTAAGTAATTAAAATATATATGTATATATTCAGAAAAATTTCGTCCACCCCTCTTTATTTTTCTGAAAACTTGTAGGTTTTTTTTTCTTATTTTATGTATAATTAGGCATAATAGGGAAGAAAAATGTCTAGGGGTCGAAAATGCAATTTATCCATTCTTTAGGGGTTTTTTCCGAAAATCTTCTAAATCTTATTACACAAACTGAGCATATACATATCTATATGTGTATACATATATTTTCATGAATTATATGGTTATATGATGCTTAACTAGGACAAGAACTAATCCTAACTTGTACATTTGCGAAAAAACGAACATGAGACACAAAGTATTAACATTATGAAAACATATACCTATAAATATAAAATAAACACATATAATTATATCTATACATAATGGGAGTGAGAATACGGGTCCTTACATCCTCCCCTCCTTAAAGGAATTTCGTCCTCGAAATTCGGCTCGGTTAATCAAAGAGATATGGATATTTGTCCATCATATCTTCTAGTTTTTCCCATGTAGTTTCTTCAAGATTGTGATATTTCCACAAAACTCTTACTACCGGAATGGAACGATTCCTCAAGGTGCGGTCTCTAACTTCGAGAATACGGACGGGTTCTTCTTCATAAGTTAGGTCCTTATCAATCTTGAGAGAGTCGTGGTCTACAATATGCGAAGGATCCGGGTGATATTGCTTAAGCATTGATATGTGAAACACGTTATGAATCTCAGATAGGCTTGTAGGTAACTCTAATCGATATGCTACTTTTCCTATTTTTGCTGATATTTTGAAAGGTCCGACATATCGTGGTGCAAGTTTTCCCTTTTTTTCCAAATCTGGATACTCCTTTCCTGGGTGATACTTTCAAAAATACAAAATTTCCGACTTCGAATTCCAAATCCTTTCGTCTTTTATCCGAGTAACTCTTTTGGCGACTTTGAGCGGTGACCATACGCTTGCGAACTAGTTTTATGACTTCTGTGGTTTCCTGTACCAACTCTGGACCTAGTAACTTCCTTTCACCAATCTCATCCCAACAATTTGGTGACCTACACTTTCGACCGTAAAGTGCCTCGAATGGTGCCATACCAATGGTCGATTGATAACTATTATTATAAGCGAATTCGGCTAATGGGAGGTGGCGATCCCAACTTCCTCCAAATCAAGGGTACAAGATCGAAGCATATCTTCTAGGATTTGGATGGTTCTCTCAGATTGTCCATCAGTTTGTGGATGGAAGGCTGTGCTAAAGTTTAACTTAGTGTTTAGAGCACCTTGTAATCCTTGCCAAAACTTAGACACAAACCGTGGGTCTCTATCTGAGACAATACTAACAGGGATACCATGCAATCGAACAATTTCTTGTTTATAAATTTCAGCCATCTTGTCCAAGGAACAAGTCTTGGCGAATGCGATGAAATGGGCACTCTTAGTGAGTCTATCCACTACTACCCAAATTGCATCATGACCTTTCGAGGTTCTAGGTAATCCCATAACAAAGTCCATGGTGATGTGTTCCCATTTCCATTCCGGGATGGGTAAAGGTTGCAAAAGACCAAAGGGTTTCTGATGATCGGCTTTTACTTGCTGGCAAGTTAAACATTTGGACACAAAGTCGGCTACCTCTCTCTTCATATTGTTCCACCAATATTGTCGTCTGACGTCTTTGTACATTTTATTAATACCCGGATGTATCGTATATCGGGACTTATGGCCTTCTTCCAAAATTTCTCTTTTGAGACTTTCATCATTCGGGATACATATTCTATCACGAAATCTTAAAATCCCATCATTGGTCATGGTGAATTCTGTAGTTTGTTTGTTACGAGTTTCCTCTGCTATTTTCTTAAGTCCCGGATCTTTTTCTTGGGCTTCCTTAATTTTCTGTAGTAATGCAGGTTGAGCTTGTACGGTGGAACATAAAATACCTATTCTCTTTTCTCTAGGATTCCAATCCAAAATATCTCCCAACAATTTCCATTCTTTGATTGCTATATGGGCTACAGTAGCTTTTCTACTTAAGGCGTCCGCAACTTTATTGATCCTTCCCGGGTGGTATAGAATATCGAAATTGTAGTCAGCTATCATTTCCATCCACCTTCTTTGTCTCATATTCAGCTCCTTTTGTGAAAATAATATTTTAAACTCTTGTGGTCCGTAAATACTTCAAAAGCGGTCCCGTATAGATAGTGTCTCCACTTCTTAAGGGCAAAAACAATAGCAGCTAATTCCAAATCGTGGGTTGGATAATTTTCCTCATAGGGTTTCAATTTTCGGGAAGCATAGGCTACCACGCGTCCATTTTGTGTAAGTACGCATCCTAATCCTTCCTTAGAAGCATCTGTGTATACTTTAAAATCATTGTTCCCATTGGGTATAACTAATACTGGAGCGACACCAATTGATCCTTTAATTTTTGGAAACTAGCCTCGCAATGTTTGTCCCAAATAAATTTTACCCTAGACTGGGTTAACCTGGTTAGAGGACGGGCAATTTTTGAAAATCCTTCGATGAATCGTCGGTAATACCCGGCAAGACCTAAGAAGCTTCGTACTTCGGTAACAGTTGAGGGTGGCTTCCAATCTATAATCGATTTTACCTTTTCTGGGTCTACTGAAACTCCCTCTTTGGATATAATATGACCAAGGAATGATACTTTTTCTAACCAAAAGTCGCACTTACTAAATTTCGCATAAAGTTTATGTTCTCTCAAAGTTTGCAACACTATTCTCAAATGCTCTTTATGCTCTTCTTTAGTCTTTGAATACACTAAAATATCGTCTATAAAGATCACGACAAATTGATCTAAATAGGGTTGAAAGACTCGGTTCATTAGATCCATAAATGTAGCAGGTGCATTGGTTAAGCCAAAGGGCATCACTACGAATTCATAGTGTCCATACCGACTGTTAAGAGCGGTTTTAGCTATATCTTCTTCTCGAACCCTAACTTGGTAATACCCCGATTTCAAATCCAACTTAGAGTACACGGACGCTCCTTGTAATTGATCGAATAGTTGTTCAATATTTGGTAGTGGGTATTTATTCTTGATGGTAACTTGGTTTAGGGGCCGATAGTCGATACAAAGTCGTAAAGTTCCATCTTTCTTTTTGACAAATAAAACAGGGGCTCCCCAAGGTGAAACACTAGGCCGAATAAATCCTTTGTCTACTAATTCCTGTAGTTGAGTTTTGAGTTCCTTTAATTCGGCGGGTGCCATCCTATACGGAGTTTTAGAAATAGGTGCAGTTCCGGGTAGTAGCTCAATACTAAAGTCAATGTCTCTAGGTGGGGGTAGACCCGGTAGGTCATCAGGAAATACATCTACAAATTCGCTTATTGTTGGGACATCTTCTAATTTTTTCTTATCTTCCTGTTTATTTAATACGTACGCTAGAAAGGCCTCTTTTCCTTTTCTAAGCAACCGATGGGCTTTTAGGGCGGAGATAATTGGGATGGAAGGAGAAAATTTATTTCCTATTACCTCGACTACGGGTTGGTTAGGTCTACATAACTGTACTTTCTTATTGCGACAATCTATTTGGGCGTAATGAGATTCCAACCAATCCATCCCTAATATAACATCAAAGTCATTCATGGGTAGCAATACTAAATCAACACTCATGGTTTTTGCCCCTATCACTAACTCACAGTTTCTATAAATCAAGTCGGTTTTCCACGAAGTGCCCATAGGAGTACTTACTTCTAACTCGTATGATAAAATTTCAGGTTGAAGCTTTAAACTAGAAAAGAATTGACAAGATATATAAGAATGCGTTGAACCGGGATCAATTAAAACTTTAGCTAAATGGTGGCAAATTGAAAGCGTACCTTCCACTACTGTGGGTTCGGAAGTTTTCTCCTGGTTTATGGCGAAGACCTTGCCTTGCACCCGTGGTTTTTCCCCGCGGTTCCCATTCCCTTTAGCAACTCGTCCTTGAGGGGGTGCTTGTGAAGGTCCTCGGTGTGGACAATCTTTAAGAAAATGGTCACTACTCCCACATCGGATACACTTTCTTGCCTTGATCCAACATTGATTTTCGGTGTGGTTTAGCTTACCGCAATAGGTACATGAAGTGTGCGGTGGCGGGGGACCATTAGGGTTTGGTCGTGAACCTGATAAATTTGTCCGGGCAATCTTATTATTTCTTCCAAAGTTTCGTCCAGTAGGGCTTCCTATAGGTAAAGGTCTTACAAATTGTCCCCGTTTTACTCTCAGTTGCTCCATCGTGCTTTCTACTTTCAACGCAGTTTCTACGGCCGCAGTATATGTTTGGATCTGCACCGGAGCTAGCTTATCTTGTATCTCCATCCTTAAACCACCAACAAATTTCCATATTTTCCTTTCTTCACTTTCGATGAAATAGGGAGCAAACCTAGCTAATCGGGTAAACATCGCCTCATATCTGGCCACACTTAACTCTCGTTGTTCTAGATTTAAAAACTCTCTTTCTCTTTTCTCTTGTACGACTCGAGGGACGTATTGCTTGTTGAATTCTTGGACAAAGTTCGCCCACGTATACGGAACCCTCGTTTCTTCCCACTTTTGACTAACACGCTTCCACCAGTGTCTCGCATCCTCTTCCAGTCTAAAAGTGGCTAAAATAACTTTTTTCTCTTCTCCACACGACACGACTTCAAAAACCTTTTCTATGGCCTCCAACCAATTGGTGGCCTTAACATCGTCCGGTTCTCCCTTAAAACTCGGAGGTCCCAACTTAAGGAAATTGGCAATGGCATCATTGGTGGTCTCCACATGATTATTATTATTGTTTTGATTCTCGAGAATAGTGGTGATTCTTTCTACTATCGCCGTAAGTTGTTCGTCCGAGTTTCCATAATTGCATGTGTTCCCGAGGTTCCATTATTTGCACGTGTTCGTCTAGTTGCCATCTACACCATAAGAATTCAGTTTAGTAATATAAACAAAACCCATTTATTTCTATTTACATAAAACTTCCACAACCTATCTACATAGAAGTTACTCATACGGCAAATGCAAAAACATACACGGCAAACGCAAAACATATATCCTATCAAACTTTACACGAGCACCGATTACACTAGACAACCACTACGGTGCTCTCAAGACACTTAATTTACTCAAGCTCATAGGGAGCATGGCTAGTACCCTCTCCGGAGTTTATAACCACTAACTCCGGGGGTGGCTTAGGAATTAAATTCTTTTCAATGACTCCAACAAGTTTCCTACTCATGCTATACAAAAGCTCGAGCACACTTTGGTAATGCTGATGTGTTTGGTAGATGTGATTTTGGGCTCCCTCCAAACTAAGACGGGTGTGGTAAAGATCCTCTTGAAGCTTTTCATAGTTTTCTTCCAGCAACCTTAGTTCTACTAAAAGTTCATCAACTTGGGGCGGGCGAAAACGGACTGAGGAAACTCGAGAAGCTCCACACGGGTACCTTGACCTACGAGTAGACGATTCTCCCGAATAGGCCATTCCTACACACAAGTTCAAAAGTTAAACAATTCATGATTCAAAAATTTGTACATCCCAAAACCTAGTGCTCTGATACCACTTGTGACGACCCGAAACCCTTGGCTAGTTATAGAGAAATGCTACAAATACTTGTAATATAGTAAGCTGAAAATTTTTGTAAAAGTCATTTATTAAACATAGCAAAATACCAAGTACATGACAATAGTCCTAAATACATAATACGACTACATAGACTCGTCTATCACTTCTTCTAGCCAAAAGCTCCAAATCGCCTCTCGCTATCCTCCTCGTTGATAACCTCATGCTCATGTCCGGCTAAAACATTAGATATTTAACGACGTCAACAATCATGTTGAGTAGTAATTTCACTTAACACATAAGGTGCGCGTGTGTGACTTGAACATACATATTTTCACATACTTGCATCAATATAAACCATATAAAATTTCAGATTCATAAGAATCATAAATTGCACATTTTTCTACCGTTTTCGCCTCGACGGGCGACTACCTTATCTCGCCGTGCCGTAATTCAATTCCAACCATTACTCCCACCCAACCCGACACTCCAGTGGTCATATCCCGGGCATATACCGAATTTCCTACGACCCACTTCAGTACATGGAACACTCCGTCCATGCAAGGTGGGATTAGGCAACGATGGATGGCGAGAACGTTTAAGACCGGCAAGCCCGTTGCCGCCCGGCCGAACTCAGCCCCATCCACCCCTATCACATTTTTGGGCCCATATACACACAATATCAACACATTTGAATCACAATATCAACACAAAACAAGCTGTTTCAGCTGGTTGTTGCACAGTTTCCAGCATAGCGTAACACAATTTTCAGTTTTGCACAATCGACATTTACGAAGGCGAACAGAAGTTTGTAGCTTTCAAACCACTCAATTTCCCCCTTGAAACTTCTACACCTATGTGCCCAAGGTTGTAAAATAGACTTTTAGTTGGAAAAATGTCGAAATTTCAGCTTACGAGACCTGGAATTACCAGACTGCGACGCTAAACGTTTTCACGCGCAACCGCTGAAATTTCCAGTTTTCGTAACCCAAACCTCCGGATTTTAAAAACCTGTTTCTACAGCTTATTTTACACTGAATTTCAAGTATATAAATCAGGTTTTTGGTTGGAAATTTTCGGGTTTTCCAGCCGTGCAAAAATCGAACTTTTCAGCTTTGAAAACAAGAGGTTCTGCATGAACAGTAATTTCAGTTTTGAGAACAACTCCAATTTTCAGTTTTAAACACTGAATTTGCAACTTCTAACACATGAATAAAACCATAAACACATATATAAACCCTAGACAAGCATAAACCCTAAATTATTAGCACATAAATCCATCAAAATGTTCAAATTTTCAGCACACTCATTCATGAACACATATCATACACTTAACTAATCTATCATGAAATTCCTTAGGACTAAGATAGTAACCAACTTGTGGTTACATCCCATGTCCTAATAGGGAAATAATATGCTAATGTTATAAGAAAACTAACTCATGTCTTAAGAGAAATCACTACCTTCTTCTAAAGGGTTTTCTTCTTTTCTTTCTAGGTTTAGAAACAAAGTAGTGCAAGAAGGAGAAAAGGTGAGTTTGTGGGGTAAAATGAACCAAAAAGAGGGAGATATGGGAGTGTGTTTGGCCGGCTGCTTGTGTGTGTGAGTGTGTGGTGTTTTGTATTTTCTTGCACCTTTAGTTACTTATACTAATGTTAGAAGAAATGGAAGAAATAGGATTAAAATAGGATTAAGTCTTAATCTAATGATTCCTTCTTTCCAACTCAATACCCAACTATGAGGTCTAAGGGTGCTTAGTGGTGGTCTATAAGTGCTTAGTGGTAGTCTAAGTAATCCTTGACCATACATGTATGCATTCATCTAGAAATGTTTGTCCAAGTGTAGGTACAAGTGTATGTGTAGAAGAATTGAGAATAAGATTAGTATATACTAAGTAATTAAAATATATATGTATATATTCAGAAAAATTTCGTCCACCCCTCTTTATTTTTCTGAAAACTTGTAGGTTTTTTTCTTATTTTATGTATAATTAGGCATAATAGGGAAGAAAAATGTCTAGGGGTCGAAAATGCAATCTATCCATTCTTTAGGGGTTTTTCCGAAAATCTTCTAAATCTTATTACACAAACTGAGCATATACATATCTATATGTGTATACATATATTTTCATGAATTATATGGTTTATATGATGCTTAACTAGGACAAGAACTAATCCTAACTTGTACATTTGCGAAAAACGAACATGAGACACAAAGTATTAACATTATGAAAACATATACCTATAAATATAAAATAAACACATATAATTATATCTATACATAATGGGAGTGAGAATACGGGTCCTTACAGACGCAATAATCTCGGGACCTATAAAGATCACTTGGTAAAATAGTTTGTTTGATCACTAAAAGGAAATACATTTGATTGGTACACTGACTTAGACTCAAGTTTAATATATAGTTGGCGGTAGTTTGAGCACAAATTCCTCAATCGCTTCTACAGCACTCAGCATGACTGAGCTCACCAACTCCTACCAATAGAAGGAAGAGCCTATCATTGACTATATCAACCGGTGGAGGAACTTGAGCCTCAATTGTAAAGATCAGCTATCTGAAGTGTTAGCCATTAAGATGTGTATTCAGGGAATACATTAGGGCCTCTGATATATTCATCAAGGGATCCAGCCTAGGACTTTCGAAGAGCTTGCAACTAGAGCTCATGATATGGAGCTAAGCATTAGCACAAACAGAGTTGAAGGACCGCCCATTCAGGAGCCTCGAAGGCCTAAATAAAAGCAAGATGTGAAAAAAGGATGCAAGTCCCTCCCCAAAGCTCAAACTAAGAAGTTACTGGTGGTGAGTGCAAAACCCATCAAATTTCAAGGGAAGACAAACCAAAGAGTAGATGTTGCTCTTGAAAAAGGATGGAGAAAGTCAAGCTTGAAGGAGAGGCAGACCAAGCAGTATCCCTTCCTTGACTTCAATGTCTCTGGTATATTTGATAATTTGCTCGAGGTGAACTTATCGAATAACCCAAGATGAAAAGGTCAAATGAAGCTGGATAGACAAATGATCCAAAGTAGTGCAAGTACCACCGCTTGGTAGGGCATCCGATCCACGAAATTTTTGTTTTCAAAGACAAGGTGATGCAATTAGCCCAACAAGGGAAGATTTTGCTTGAAGAAGACAATGCAACCGTAGACATGGTCATTATTAAAGCTGCAACAAACGCATGTTGAGAGGATTATGAAGTCTGCCACATGACGAGTGAAGAAGAGTATATTGATATTGTAGCCAACAATTGTATGGCAACGATGTTTGTTACAGAATTTGCTACTTGGCTCCATGCCCCATAACAGGCTATTGTTCATGACCGACTATGCTTGGAAGCAAAAAGTGAACAGGATCTTGATCGATGGTAGCTCCGTAATCAATCTCTTGCCCTTGCGCCTGACGAATGAAACGGGGATCCATATGAATGAACTTTCAAGTAATCGCCTGATGATTCAAGGCTTCAACTAAGGGGGGCAGAGAACTCTCGACATCATAAGACTAAAGCTGCTAATGGACGATATGCTATCAACTACATTGTTCCATATGATCGATGCCAAAACGTCATACAACATGCTGCTTGGTCGACCTTGGCTGCATGAGAATGGTGTACTTCCCTCACCAGACATCAGCTTTTCAAATATTATTGAGAGGGGATGGTGCGGAAGGTACTTAGCGACAACAAACCTTTCACTAAAGCCGAAGCACACCTCACCGATGCCAAGTACTATCTCAAAGATGTTGAGCGCGCAAAAATCAAAGAAGTCTTGACAAGTGAAGAGTCTAAGCTACAAGTTGATTGTGGCAGAAGGGACAAAAACAATGCCACGATTCCAGCAAGTGCTACAAGAACAATAGCTTGTTGCTACGAATTTTTTTACTATGTCTTTTAAAATGTAGTAAAAAGTAGTAATTTATTGCAGAAGTTAGATTGTAGCAAATAATTAAGTAATAAGATAGTTATTCACTACGAAAGTTAGATCATAACAAATAATCACATAATAAGGATGTTATTTACTACGAAATTAAGGTCGTAGCAAATGAATGAGGATAAATTAGAAGGTAAAAAAGTAATCGCATTTATAACGAATAAAAAAATAAGAAAACTTACATAATTTATCAAAAAAAATTTCTTTCAAATTTTGGCACAATTTTTAAACAATGTCTTAACAAATTTGGCATAAGATAATTTCAACTACCTTTTACTTAGAATATACCACTCCATTCCAAAATACTGGAATTTCACATCATATCACATATGGAAAAAGAAATATAAATATATATATATACATATATATAAATTTATTATTGAATTAAGGTAATTATATTTAACTATATATTCACAAATTTATTTCAGTAATTAATATTTTGGCTGATATAATATATTTACAAAATAAAGATATATCATTTAAAACTTTAAAGCCGTTTACATGTAATAGGACCCCCAAAATTTATGATTCAAAATTTGTTTAATTCGACACTTCTATTGAGTTAAAACTACTTATTTGAGTAATTAATTTACTAGTAATGATGAAATTAGTGAGAGATTCAAATTTCGGTCAAATAAAACCTAGGACCAAAGTCAATAATTTTAAACTTTGAAGCAAAAATTATGGTGAGAAATTCTATCAAAAAAATAAAAAAAAATACTAGTTTTAATATTTCTACACAATTTTCTAGAAAAATCCAAAAAAAAAAAATAATTCTTTTATTTTCCTGAGGAAATTCTGTTGGAAAATAAAAAATTATCATTTTTTAATTTTCGACGAAAATTCTGCAGGAAATTTCGCTAAAATATAAAGTATAGAAAAGGCTTTTTGAAAAAAATGTTAAATAAATAGGCAGAATTCGGTAGATATTCCCTAAAAATTTGGTAAAAAAAATATTAAAATTAACTTAGCTTGTTAATGTGTCGTTATAATAAAAAAATAAATTTATAGTAAAATCTAACAATCCCTAAAATAAAATTTGTTATAACCATCGCATATAAGCATATATTTAGATTAATCAATATATATAGTAATTGATTATTAAGTTTATATTAATAAAATTATTCAATTAAATTTGTGAAAATATCTAATTGGCACAATTGAATTGGAGGAATCATTTTTGGGAGAATTTATTAAATTAAAATAAATAATTTAATAATTTAACCTTAAATTTAATGAAAGTAAGGGTAATTAATAAATTAATAAAATTAAATTATGAAATTAATAAATTTAAGAAACATATGATAAGTAAAAAAAATATAAGAAAGAAGAATTACAATAGCATAGTTGTGAGACTTCTCCTTGCGTATATTGGAGGTGAGGGGTTCAAACCCCAGATTACACAAAAACAAGCTCGAAGCTCTCTCATGCGGGTGCGTGTGGCCAGCCATGGTGTAGAATTTGGGTTCGATGGTTTGATTCCCAGTTGGCGCAGTGAATTATATTAAGAAAGAAAATAAAATAGTTATTTTGGCGAATTAATTTAATCAAAATAACAAAAAATAGCAACTTTGTAGCAAAAAGGTGGCTTATTTCGATTTTATTGCCACAAAATTCATATCATTGCAAAACTACATAAGTTCTGTGACATCTCGATGTTTTTCTATATACATAAAATAGGTCTAACAACTAATTAAAAATTGGTTCTTATAATATACGTGCATGATTAATTATATATATTTATTTCATATTTTATATGCCTTTTTTATACGATCCTTATTTTATATGTGAATTATGTGATATGATAACTATGTTTAAAATAAACAATTGAATTTATAATACATATATAAATCGATATATATATATATGTACATACATGTATTTTCAAGAATTAGAACTTATTAATTTATTTGTAATAAAGTCATATGTATAAATATATATATTTCAAAAAAATATAACTATATATATATGTAATTTTTGAATTTATATGTATATATATATATATATATTATATAATAAGTCTTTTTTTATCATATATATATATACTTATCAAAAAATGTCATTTTCTCTTACCTCATGTGATTTTCTCCTAATAAATGCTTTCATACACTTGTTAGAGATAAAATTGGATAAAGATCATGATATATATATATATATATGTACACACACACATTTTCAAAAATTACATGTATAAATATATAAGATTATAATTTTGATATTATCCCTTTAGATATTTATTAAAATAACTATATTTCTAAAATATCTCAAAAATTATATATTTTTCTATAAAAATATATGGAACGAAATTTATAGGTATATATATACATATAATAATATTTTTCATATAAATATCTTATCCTAATCTTCGATGCCTTAATTACATCTCACACTTGTAAAATTCTTTCTAGAAATGTATACACTTGTGATGATCATATTCATATAGACTATGATTCATGAACTTTAAGGCAACACTTAAACTATTTTAGGGTAACACCTAAGCCATGAGTTGGAAGAATTACATTTATTATACTACTTAGGTGTAAATATGCATTTATTAAGAATTGACATTAATAATTTAATAATCTTATTTCTTATCTCAAATAAGACCTATACATATAACTCCATTTTTTTCATCACACAACACACACAAACACACCAACACACACACGGTACACCCACACACACACGAAACACACGACCACAACACACACAACAAAACACTCACTTTCTTCACATTTAGTCCTAGTCTATACATATTATAGAAAGAAATATATATATATATATATATATATTAACACAACATAGAGATTTTCCTTAATTACATAAGTTAGTTTTTAGTTTTAGTTCCACTTTTTGCTATCATAATACTATGCTCCACTATGTCATTAGAAAGCATGCATCTAGTTATATTTACACTTTATGTTCATAAAATTTATAAGGAATTAGTTATGTTTCTATAAACCTGAAAAGTATGATTCCTATGTGCTTATACTCATGCTCATGCATATTTAAAAAGGGGGTAAAATTGGCCTTTTAAACTATATATATATGCACGTGAAGTTATATGTAAGAGCATTACATATGTATCTATGTGCAATATTTTCCTTAAAGTGGACACTAGGTATAAGTTAGTTCATCAATTTATAGATTATGACTATGTAAGTATTGTGTTACTTCAAGAGTATAGGTAGTTAGGTTATTCTTTAAACAAAGATTACTAGTCACGAACAATCACAATACAGTATCCTAACTATAACTATTAATATAAATTTTAGGAGGATACCAAGTCGATCTAGCCAAACCAAATCTATAAACTCGATAAACTTCTAAAGTGAGTGCCTATTACTTTCTTTGTTGGGGCAATGAACTATATGTTATAAATATTCTCTGCCCTGTTTGTTATCCGATTCAGTTATAATTTGCTCTCTATATTTCGACAATGTATTCTTTTGTAGTATAAGTCAGGTTATATCCAAAAAGTACTCCATTTCTAATCCCGAAATGATTTATTGACACCGTAGGATATCATATTTTAATTATATTTTATGTATTCCGTGTGTAGAAACAACTTATTGTTTATTGAAAGTTTGCAAGCCATATTTGTCTAGTCCTGTCATATCTGTCTACCCTTGGGGACGCCCTTGGGAAGTTTAGGCTCAGGTACTTATAAGAGGAGTTTTATCTGGCAAAACGGACCGTCGATGGAACCTTTTATATGATACCATTCCGTAAAACCAATTTCTACCTATAGCCAGAGGATGATTGTGGTAGGGTTGGAACGATGTATTGCAAGGCCGCGTGATACATCTCCGTCCAGTTTAATGTCAAGGTCACTCCTTGATAAGGGAGGTATACGGGTTTCTATTATGATTATCTGTTTTGGATAGTCATAAGATTGGAGATTCTATTCATGGCTCACTATCCGTCTTGTTCAGTACATGCTGCATACTATAACGTACTTTTCCATTTTTCATTATTTTATTGGTTTTATGAATCTTATTTTTTGCATATATATCTATATGTATATTTCCAACCCCACTAAGTCATTTGGACTTACCACCCCTTGTTTCTTTTTGTTCATTGCCTCAATTTCAGGAAAATAAGTGGAGGGGACTCGGTTAAGGCAATTGGTGCGTTACAAGTCATTAGTACATAGTCTTTTATCCTGTATAGGAGAATAGCTTGTTCATTAGGAAATAGAGGATCTCTAGTCGAAGTATTGTACTTGGATAATTGTTACCCTACAGTTCTATATAAGTTAAATTGTGTTTTAGTCTTATCTTATTTTTGGGCAGTATAGAATAAATTGCAAATTGAGTACCGATTGAAAAATAGGTACTCAACAAGTTCATTAAGTGAGCTCTACTCGTATAGGATGGTCCCAGCGAGGGGATTGTCACAAGTTCGTAGTAAAAACTATTTACTACAGTATTTGTTTGTAGTAAAAGTATGACGACCCCGAAAATCCTTTATTATTATATTATTATTAGTATTAGTATTATTGTTATTATTATGATTATTATTATCATTAGTGGTTACATACATGCGTACATTGTTAATTACAAAATGTACTAGGCTACATTACATAACATAAAGGTACATCCAACAAAGGAGACTATCGAATTGCTAGTTCTACTATATGTACATAGAAAAAGCAAAAACCACCAACTACAGGTACGCAGCGGAAATCCTACATCTTCCTTCCTAGTAAAACGCTTCAAAAGGTTCCTCCTCCTCATTATCATAAAGGCTAGCTTCGGAAGCATCTAAAGCATTATATAACACGAAATCGACATACGTTGAGTAGAAATATTTCTTTATACACATAAGGTGCTCGGTTGTCAAGTGCACATTGGTTACACATAGCACACATATAGTTTCACACTTTCTACCTTTTGCACCTGACAGTGACCCTTATAACTACCCAGGCCAAAATAACAACCAGCACATTTCTCCTGCCAGCCTTATTCTCCAATAGTCGTATTCCGGGCATACGCCTAGTATTGTCCTATGACCCTCTCTCTTGAGTAGATCCCTCCGTCTACCCAAGGGGGGATTAGGAGATGGAAGGGGTGTGAACTCTTCTGGCTACTCAATAGTATATCCCGGCGGAACACCCCCCAGACCATTCCAGCATATATGGGCCCATTCACAGAATTGCAATTTGTTCACACATGCATATAATCTTTGGAAGTTTATATTATAGTTTAGTAAAGTAAGCTCCACACTTATAAATGAAAGTTTTATATTTGCTTATTAAGCATATTTACTTAGAAATGTTAAATATATAAATAGCTAGTAGCAAAAATATGTAAATAGACAAAATATAAATATAAATATATAAATATAACTAGTATGAATATATAAGTATAAAGATTAAAATATGACTAGCATAAATATATAAATATATAGATTAAAATATAACTAGCATAAATATATAAATATATAGATTAAAATATAACTAGCATAAATATATATAAATATATGAATACTACATATATAAAATATAGATAACTATATATATATATATATATGATAAGAATTATCTACATATACATATAAAAGTAATAAAATGAATATAAGTATATATATATATATATATACATATACGTAACATATATATATATATACAAAAGTAGTTTATAATAACCTATATCTATACGTACATATAACTATATATATATATATAATTAGGTTATCATTAACATATAATGAAATTAGTTAAATGATTATATAATGACACTTTAAATATTTATATATATATATATATATAATCATCTAATCACTTACTAAAACCTTCAATAGGTTTATATATATATATATATGTAAGGACTAAAGTAGGCATAAATCTATAAGATAAAATACAATAAAAGTTTTATTTATCAAATAATAGATATGTGGAGCTTTCTTTACTAAGACTTTCAAGAACAAATAGGATATTCCCCTAATAGCTCAAATAAAGCATCATGGTCTCATACTACTTCATATAAAGCATAGATCTCACATATTAGTTCAAACAAAGCATAAGAATTTCATATTATTGCAAAAGGGCACAATAAGCACATAGTATTTTCAAGAAAGCATAGTAAGCACATAGTACTCTAAATAAGCATATTAATCTTCAAGATCATGCTCACAAGTCTATCCATCTTCAACTTTCTCCCAACAAGAGTTATAATATGAAAAATTAACCATAAAGCTTTAAAGTAACATGAATATGGCAAAATAACTAAAATCCTCAACTTGGAGGCATGTTTGGCAAAAGCTCTCACTTTAGGCCATTCAAGCTTGATCTTTTACATTGCTTGGGTACAAGAGTATGAAAGCTTGCCTATTCTTCACAAGAAAGAAGAAGAAAACCTCTACTTAAGGCATAAAGAAGTGTTCCTACCTTAGTTTCTTCAAAGAAGTGTAGTAGTTTTGAGAGAGTGTAGTGTTTGGAGGAAAAATGAAAGAGAGAGTGAGGGTGGCAGCAAGGGGCACGGTTTTGGGGCTGTAAAATGGCTGAAAAATGAGGATTGTGAGTGTGTAAGGTTTTGTGTATTGATCTTCCAAGTATTAGAGGCAAAGATCTACATATTATATTCATCTAAATACCCCTTCCACACATTTATACATGGTTGTCTATACAAACACCTCACTTCACTAACCACCATGTATATGTATGTGGGTATGTGTGTGTGTATATGTAGCTATGCACATCACTACTAATATATAATTATATATGTATATGAGACTAGGTTTCAAGAGTGTGTTAGTAGAGATATTTTGATAAAATATAGAATAAAATCAACTAAAATCAAACAAAACCTATAAAATCTGAAAACTCTTATTTATTAAGTATTTTTATTATTTATTTCTCAGCAAAACCGAAATTTGGGGTTGGAGAAGTGAAAAGACCAAAATACCCCTTGTTTTGCCCTTTTTTCGAAAATCGCCCAAAAATAGAAATAAAATTCTAAAAATTCGAAAATTAATTTTTATAAGTCAAATAAAATCTAAAATATTTATTTACATTATTATTTTCATTTTTTTTGATAATAATTAAGCATTTTAAAAATTAGATTTCAAATTAAGAACTTAAGACAATGTTTTTTGAAAACTACTAAAATTTCTCGGAAAATAGGTAAAAGTTGAAAATAATTTATTAAGTAATTCTGGGAGTTTAGAAAGAGTAAATGTAGAGAATTTTAAGAATATTTGGAATTTATAATAGTTTCTAAAATTTTATGTAGTAAATGCGCATTTGTTTGAAAATAAAAAAAATAATAGTTTTGAAGAATAATTTCTATAAAACAATACTTCACAAAATAGTTCTAAAAGAAAATTAATCATCAAAATAATGGACACCCAATGTATAATATAAAATATTTAAATAAAGGATTTCCCGGGTCATTACAAAAAGTATTTGTTATGTTTGTGTTAACTGCAGTAGTAAAAACATAGCAAATAAGTAGTAAAAACCTTTTGGCTATGAATTTGGGTCTTTTGCTACAATTTTCTTATCATAGTAAAAAGCTATTTTTCTTGTAGTGAAGCTATAATCAAGAGTTGTCGAAAAGGCAAGTCATAAAGTTGTTAAAGGAGTTAATACTGCCCCTCACAAAGCTCGATATAAAGAAGCCTTTTGCTCAGCCACTCAAAGGATTTGTTCACCCGGCTCAAGGACTTGTGGTAGAATATGGGAGTCTAACAGAGCTTGAAAATGCAAAAGGCTTTGACTTAAAAAAATACCAAGTTTTAGTTAAAGTTGGGTATAATCCTAAAGAGAGTCATACATGGGGAAAACTCCCACCAAGGCACGAGAAGAAGGCCTTAATACAACACATAAGATGTTGAAGGAAAGTGGGCATATCATTACAAATTCTCAACATGGACATGGATTCATCCCATAAGCTCCTATTCGCAATACCATCAAGAGAACAAGTAACAACTATGTGACGAAGGAAGAACTTTCACCAAATTATGGAAATAGAAGGGGGATGCTAAGAATGTCGGTCTTTAATAGACTCGGGCCTTCTAGAAAGATTTCACGTGGAAGAATTAGAAATCCAAAGTACAACAAGATGGTCAAACCCATTGACCAAACTATGAAGTCTCATTCCTTCACATATGAAACGGCAAACCGTATTGGCCGTATCATGTGGTGCAGTCCTAAAGGCTAAATGGTAGACTATTGTCTTTACGCACACCCAGAATGATGAAGAAGATGTTAGAGAAAGTGTGACTTCTTCTTATCGTGTTTGCGATATTGTACGCCAACCAGCCCGCTAAAGCACTATGGATCGGTTACGCAGGAAAATCATCAAACTTATCAGGGGCAGTCATATTAAGGCTTGTGGTACCATAAGAATAATGCGAATAATCCAGGTCAGATAGATGAATGATCAAATAAGAGAATGCATAGACTTTGAAGAAAGTGAAGATGTTGTGCTGACATACCGCATCACCTCGAGCAAAGAAATCCCAGAAGAAGACACCAAAGCTGCTCCTCTCGAGCTCGAAGAAGGCATTAAGGCAATAGTTGATGAATTGAAAGAGGTCGACTTGGGTGATGCTGGCAGCCCATAACCAATCTACATTTGTGCATTATTGACCTTCGACGAGGAAAAAGAAATATGTGTTCGCATGATCATACAAAGAAATGCTTGGATTTGATTTGAAAGTAGCAGTTCACCACCTTGCCATAAAAAAGTGAGCTCATCCAGTGAAGTAAGCCCAACACCGATTTCGGCCGGATCTAGTCCCTCCAATTGAGGCCGAAGTAAACAAACTCATTGAAGGTGGGTTCATTCGGGAAGTCAAGTACCCCGAATACATCTCAAGCATTGTGCCAGTGAGGAAGAAAAATGGCCAAATCCTAGTCTGTCTCGATTTCAAGGACCTAAACAATGCGTGTCTAAAGGATGACTTCCTGTTACCTATAGCCGAACTTATGATTAACACCGCTACAGGTCATGAGGCATTTGCATTCATGGATAGGTTATCAGGGTACAATCAAATATGTATGGCACCAGAAGGTGAGGAACTAACAGCATTCCATGCCTCTAAAGGCGTATATTGGTATAAAGTGATGCCATTCAGCCTAAAGAATGCCAATGCCACTTATCAAAGAGTGATGCGGAAGATCTTTGATAATATGCTACATAAAAATATCAATTGCTATGTGGATGATTTGGTGGTGAAATCCAAGGAGTGAGAGGATCACCTCCATGATCTCAAAATGGTCTCTGAGCATTTAAGAAGGTATCAACTCAAGATGAATCTACTGAAGTGCGCATTCAGAGTTTCCTTAGGTAAGTTGCTTGGATTTATCGTTCTCCATCAAGGCATAGAGATTGAACAGGAAAAAATTGATGCAATCCAGAAAATGTATGAACCTTGGAATATTCATGAGCTTAAAAGTCTAAAAGGAAAATTAGCTTATCTCTGAAGGTTTATTTCAAAATTTAGTTGGCCGATGACAACCATTCAGTGGTCTGATGAAGAAAGGCCCTCGCTGTGAGTGGCATGATGCCAATTGCAATAGCTTTAACAATATAAAGTCGTATCAGATGAAGCCTCCTGTGTTGGTTGCACTAGGGCTTGATGGCCTTTTATTCTCTATATTACTACTCAGGAATGTTCTGTTGGAGCCCTACTTCCTCAAGAAAATGATAGTGGGAAAGAAAACGCTTTGTACTACTTAAGCAGAATGATGATGCCAAATGAGTTGAAGTATTCGCCAATCAAAAAAAAATTGTGAAAGGTCGAGACTCGTTCATTTTAAGATATGCTTGAAGCACTGTTCATGAACAAGTCTTGAGGGGACATTTGTAGATAAATAAAATTTGTAGCCAATTAAATGCGACAAGCGGCAAATAAATATATTAAAAATATCAATATTATATTTTTCATCTTGGAAATTTAATTAAATTTAATCCATAAAGAAAATAGTAAATTAATTAATATTTTAATGTATATTTTCTTGGCCAATTAAATGGTGCCAAGTGCTAAATTATAATATTTGGCAATAAAATAATATCTTGCAAAAAACTAAGTTGGATATTATTGTTTTGGCAATTCAAATCACATGTTTTCATTAACGAAATGAATTGCTCGTAAATATGAATTGACCAATGAAATTGTGCCACCTCATCAAGTAAACATGATTGAGACTTTCCCATACACAGATAAATAGAGGTCGTCTCTACAAGCCAAACATAGATCGAAGCACAAGATGTCTTCATTCAATAAAATGGAAGCTAAGGAAATCCTGAAGTTCTCTAAAAAAGATTCGAAGTGATCAAGGTGAACTTCTCAATGTTCTTCATGAAGATCGTCAAATTCAGATGTTTGATCCACAATTTGGGTGATAAATTAGTGAATCAACATTTTTCCAAGTCAAATACACAACCTTTAAGGCGACGTTCCAAGGGTTCTTTACAAAGATCAACCGACTCAAGACATTCGCTCTGCAGACAAGGTGGTAAGCTAGCAAATTAATGTTCTTTCAAAGTTTATATCAAGTCAAGTCAATGGTGTTCACAGTGTTCATTGAAACTCTCAACGTTTGATTCGTAATCAAGCTGTAAAACCTACGAATCACGTTGTTGAAGATCAAATTAAGTTCCAAGAAGATCAAACCACCAAATCCGTTTTGAAAGTGTTTGAATTTTCAAGTTTCAGGAAGAATCAGAGGATCAAGTTTAGAGATTGTACCCACATTATTTTGCTTAAATTCAGTAAATTCTTGAAAATTTATTTGTACTATTTTTCTTGTCTGAATAAATAAAAGACTTAAAATTTGTGTTACAAGCACTTTGTGGCTCTTTTCAAAGTACAAACTTTGGCCCACTCCAGTCTGAAAGATCAGTGCGGGTTTTTGTACATCATGGCTCGATTTTGTAAGGACCCGATCTTTCACTCATACGTTCTATTATATATGCTTAAATGTATGTGACTTACGTGACTTGCGTGTTATATGCATCATTTACGAAACAATATTGTTTTGCAAAATGTGCTCGTTTTATTTACAACGTGCATCGATATAGGATTATTTTCTCATCAATGGTTAACCATCCTTCCATGCATAAAAATTCAAGAAAAATATAGTATGTGTATATATATACTTAAACACGTTTATATATATAGATGTACACACATTAGATTAGGAATTTTCTCTATACTTCTTATAAATGCCATTTCACCAAAATGTGTCACTTTTACAAAATAATCTTGAGAATAATTATTTAAATTTCTAACACATAAAACCATATATATGTATATATAGATATATATTTAGTTTTCATATATATATATTTTAGGAAAAGCCCTAAAGGAGGCATAAATTGCATTTGTCTCCCCTAAAGACTATTTTCTTCCATACTTTCAATAAAATATCCAAAATACATAAAATAACTCACAATTTCAGAAAATTAGAGGGGGAGGATGTTTTTCAGCATATATATATGCATAAATTCAATGCATGGTGGATATTAACCCTTAGGTCTCAATCTTCTACCAATCACTATCCATGTACACTTGTAGAGACACTTGTATATACTTCTCTAGAAGTATACCTACATGTATGGTCAAGGATTACTTAGACTACCACTAAGCACTTATAGACCACCACTAAGCACCCTTAGACCTCATAGTTGGGTATTGAGTTGGAAAGAAGGTATCATTAGATTAAGACTTAATCCTATTTTAATCCTATTTCTTCTATTTCTTCTAACATTAGTTATAAGTAGTCAAAGGTGCAAGAAAATACAAAACACCACACACTCCCACACACAAACAGCCGGCCAAACACACTCCCATATCTCCCTCTTTTTGGTTCATTTTACCCCACAAACTCACCTTTTCTCCTTCTTGCACTACTTTGTTTCAAAACCTAGAAAGAAAAGAAGAAAACCCTTTAGAAGAAGGTAGTGATTTCTCTTAAGACATGAGTTAGTTTTCTTATAACATTAGCATATTATTTCCCTATTAGGACATGGGATGTAACCACAAGTTGGTTACTATCTTAGTCCTAAGGAATTTCATGATAGATTTGTTAAATGTATGATATGTGTTCATGAATGAGTGTGCTGAAAATTTGAACATTTTGATGGATTTATGTGCTAATAATTTAGGGTTTATCCTTGTCTAGGGTTTATATATGTGTTTATGGTTTTATTCATGTGTTAGAAGTTGCAAATTCAGTGTTTAAAACTGAAAATTGGAGTTGTTCTCAAAACTAAAATTACTGTTCATACAGAACCTCTTGTTTTCAAAGCTGAAAAGTTCGATTTTTGCACGGCTGGAAAACCCGAAAATTTCCAACCAAAAACCTGATTTATATACTTGAAATTCAGTGTAAAATAAGCTGTAGAAACAGGTTTTTAAAATCCGGAGGTTTGGGTTACGAAAACTGGAAATTTCAGCGGTTGCGCGTGAAAACGTTTCGCGTCGCAGTCTGGTAATTCCAGGTCTCGTAAGCTGAAATTTCGACATTTTTCCAACTAAAAGTCTATTTTACAACCTTGGGCACATAGGTGTAGAGTTTCAAGGGGGAAATTGAGTGGTTTGAAAGCTACAAACTTCTGTTCGCCTTCGTAAATGTCGATTGTGCAAAACTGAAAATTGTGTTACGCTATGCTGGAAACTGTGCAATAACCAGCTGAAACAGCTTGTTTTGTGTTGATATTGTGATTCAAATGTGTTGATATTGTGTGTATATGGGCCCAAACACGTGATAGGGGTGGATGGGGCTGAGTTCGGCCGGGCGGCAACGGGCTTGCCGGTCTTAAACGTTCTCGCCATCCATCGGTGCCTAATCCCACCTTGCATGGACGGAGTGTTCCATGTACTGAAGTGGGTCGTAGGAAATTGGCATATGCCCGGGATATGACCACTGGAGTGTCGGGTTGGGTGGGAGTAATGGTTGGAATTGAATTACGGCACGGCGAGATAAGGTAGTCGCCCGTCGAGGCGAAAACGGTAGAAAAATGTGCAATTTATGATGCTTATGAATCTGAAATTTTATATGGTTTATATTGATGCAAGTATGTGAAAATATGTATGTTCAAGTCACACACGCACACCTTATGTGTTAAGTGAAATTACTACTCAACGTGATTGTTGACGTTGTTAAATATCTAATGTTTTAGCCGGACATGGGCATGAGGTTATCAACGAGGAGGATAGCGAAAGGCGATTTGGAGCTTTTGGCTAGAAGAAGTCTTAGACGAGTTTTTGTAGTCGTGTTACGTATTTAGGACTAATATCATGTAATTGATGTTTTGCTATGTTTAATAAATGACTTCTACAAAAATTTTCAGCTTACTATATTACAAGTATTTGTAGCATTTCTCTATAACTAGCCAAGGGTTTCGGGTCGTCACAAGTGGTATCAGAGCACTAGGTTTTGGGATATACAAATTTTTGAATCATGAATTGTTTAACTTTTGAACTTGTGTGTAGGAATGGCCTATTCGGGAGAATCGTCTACTCGTAGGTCAAGGTACCCGTGTGGAGCTTCTCGAGTTTCCTCAGTCCGTTTTCGCCCGCCCCAAGTTGATGAACTTTTAGTAGAACTAAGGTTGCTGGAAGAAAACTATGAAAAGCTTCAAGAGGATCTTTACCACACCCGTCTTAGTTTGGAGGGAGCCCAAAATCACATCTACCAAACACATCAGCATTACCAAAGTGTGCTCGAGCTTTTGAATAGCATGAGTAGGAAACTTGTTGGAGTCATTGAAGAGAATTTAATTCCTAAGCCACCCCCGGAGTTAGTGGTTATAAACTCCGGAGAGGGTACTAGCCATGCTCCCTATGAGCTTGAGTAAATTAAGTGTCTTGAGAGCACCGTAGTGGTTGTCTAGTGTAATCGGTGCTCGTGTAAAGTTTGATAGGATATATGTTTTGCGTTTGCCGTGTATGTTTTTGCAATTGCCGTGTAAGGACCCGTATTCTCACTCCCATTATGTATAGATATAAGTATATGTGTTTATTTTATATTTATAGGTATACGTTTTCATAATGTTAATACCTTGTATTGCATATTCGTTTTTTCGAAACATGTATAAGTTAGGATTATTTCTTGTCCTAGTTAAGCATCATATAAACTATATAATTCATAAAAATATATGTATACACACATAAATATATATATATATATGTATGTTTGGTTTTGTGTAATAAGATTTAGAAGATGTTTGGAAAAACCGTAAAGAAAGCCTAAAATTGCATTTTCTACCCCTAAATGATATTTTCTTCCATAAATATGTAAAATAAGTAAATAACTTATAAATTTTCAGATTTTAACTAAGGGTGGACGTTTTTTAAGGTATAAGAAACATAAAAATGTTTTATACTTGGTAGAAAATCATTCTCAAGTCTTCATCCTTCAAGTAATGATGATTATGTACAAGTGTGCATACACTTGTATAATTCTTTCTAGATATTGTTATACATGTATGGACCAAATTAGCCTAGACTAACACTTAACCTAATTAGACTAACACTTAACCTAATTAGGCTTGTTAGTTGGACACTTAGTTGGAAAGAAAGAAATGATGAAGATTAAGACACAATAGTATTTTAATGCTATTTGTTACATTACTAATTATAAGAAGGATTAGGCATTAAGCATAAGAAACCACAAAAATCACCACACACCCCCTAAAAAACGTGCACTCTGCCCCTTATAGTCTCTTGCCTTCATCTCTTGTTAATTTCATCACAAATTTCAGCACTTTCATCCTTACACTTCCATACATCCTTTAAACTACAAGAACCTCTACTACTAGAAGGTAGAAACCTTGTCTATGGCATGAGTTAGCTTAGGTTTTTATGAAAGTATTAGCTTCATATCTTCCCCATTAGACCTTAAGAGGTAACCACAAGTTGGTTTCCATCTTGGGTCTTAGGGAATACAAGAAAATTTGGGTATATGCTTATAGTGACATTATGTGCATCTTGCCCTTGAATGTCTTGAAACCATGCTGAAATTTTGCTTGCAATAGGTCCAAATGATGCTTAAGTTATGTATTATGATGTTTGATACTTTTTATTACTTCAATCATGTGTTAGAAGCTGAAATTTCGTGTTTGTCAAGATGAAATTTTAGTTCAACACTTGCTGGAAACACTATTCACAGTGCTGAAAAATTTTGTTACAAGGCTGAAAACTCTTATTTTTGCACAACTGAAAAATCCGATTTTTTCAAACTCAAAACCTGTTTTATATGTTGTAATTCCAGTATATAATAAGCTGGAAAAACAGTTTTTCAAATCTGTAAAGTTCGGCTTCGGGGCCTGGAAATTCCAGCAGCCGCGCAATTAAGCGTTTTGCGTCGCAGTCTGAAAATTCCAAGTCTCGTAAGCTGAAAACTCGAAATTTTATCAACCAAAACTTTATTTTACAATATTAGAAACATATTTGTGAAATCCCAGCAGGTTTTAGGCTAGAAATTCCATACTTGCAAACTGAAATTTTCTGCTCGTCGCAAATATTTGTAGACTGCGAATTTTCAGTTCATAAAGGTTGAAATATGTGTTCATTTATGTAAGATCAGTGTGAAATCATACTGAAATTTTGTAAAACTATGTGTTATACATGAATTTTATGTGTACATGTTGGGCCCCAATGTGAATAGGGGTGGATGTGGTCGAGTTCGGCCGGGCGGCGTCGGGCTTGCCGGTCTTAAATTAGTTCTCGACCCTCCATCGTTGCCTAATCCCTCCTTGCATGGACGGAGTGTCTATGTACTGAAGTGGGTCGTAGGAAAAATCGGCATATGCCCGGGATATGACCACCGGAGTGATTGGTAGGGAATTGGAGTGTTTGGTTGGAAAAATCGGCACGAAGTGATAAGGTAGCCACCCGTCGAGGTGGAAGAAATCAAATGTGAAATTATGTGATTTATGTTCATAAATTTCTGTGATATGGTGCACAAACCTCATACGATCACCTTATGTTATATGCAAAGTTTCTACTCAACGTGTTGTTGACGTGTTTCATGTAATGTTTTAGCCAATCTTGAGACGAACGGAGTCGCTAGCGAAGGAGACATAGGAAGGCGGTTCGAAGCATTTGGCTAGTTATGCATGTTATAGGATTGAGGTTATTTTGTAGTCACGATCATGTAATAATAAACTTATGTGTACTTTTGGATTTTCGAATAAAAGTATGGGTTGGTTTTACTATTGTTTTGAAAAGTGGCATGTTTGTGCAAAAATTATAAATCGGGTATTTTCATAATTAGCTAGAAGTTTCGGGTCGTCACATGCCGTATGAGTAACTTCTATGTAGATAGGTTGTGTAAGTTTTATGTAAATAGAAATAAATGGGTTTTGTTTATATTACTAAACTGAATTCTTATGGTGTAGATGGCAACTAGACGAACACGTGCAAATAATGGAACCTCGGGAACACGTGCAAATAATGGAAACTCGGACGAACAACTTACGGCGATAGTAGAAAGAATCACCACTATTCTCGAGAATCAAAACAATAATAATAATCATGTGGAGACCACCAATGATGCCATTGCCAATTTCCTTAAGTTGGGACCTCCGAGTTTTAAGGGAGAACCGGACGATGTTAAGGCCACCAATTGGTTGGAGGCCATAGAAAAGGTTTTTGAAGTCGTGTCGTGTGGAGAAGAGAAAAAAGTTATTTTAGCCACTTTTAGACTGGAAGAGGATGCGAGACACTGGTGGAAGCGTGTTAGTCAAAAGTGGGAAGAAACGAGGGTTCCGCATACGTGGGCGAACTTTGTCCAAGAATTCAACAAGCAATACGTCCCTCGAGTCGTACAAGAGAAAAGAGAAAGAGAGTTTTTAAATCTAGAACAACGAGAGTTAAGTGTGGCCAGATATGAGGCGATGTTTACCCGATTAGCTAGGTTTGCTCCCTATTTCATCGAAAGTGAAGAAAGGAAAATATGGAAATTTGTTGGTGGTTTAAGGATGGAGATACAAGATAAGCTAGCTCCGGTGCAGATCCAAACATATACTGCGGCCGTAGAAACTGCGTTGAAAGTAGAAAGCACGATGGAGCAACTGAGAGTAAAACGGGAACAAATTGTAAGACCTTTACCTATAGGAAGCCCTACTGGACGAAATTTTGGAAGAAATAATAAGATTGCCCGGACAAATTTATCAGGTTCACGACCAAACCCTAATGGTCCCCCGCCACCGCACACTTCATGTACCTATTGCGGTAAGCTAAACCACACCGAAAATCAATGTTGGATCAAGGCAAGAAAGTGTATCCGATGTGGAAGTAGTGACCATTTTCTTAAAGATTGTCCACACCGAGGACCCTCACAAGCACCCTCTCAAGGACGAGTTGCCAAAGGGAATGGTAACCGCGGGGAAAAACCACGGGTGCAAGGCAAGGTCTTCGCCATAAACCAGGAGAAAACTTCCGAACCCACAGTAGTGGAAGGTACGCTTTCGATTTGCCACCATTTAGCTAAAGTTTTAATTGATCCCGGTTCAACGCATTCTTATATATCTTGTCAATTCTTTTCTAGTTTAAAGCTTCAACCTGAAATTTTATCATACGAGTTAGAAGTAAGTACTCCTATGGGCACTTCGTGGAAAACCGACTTGATTTATAGAAACTGTGAGTTAGTGATAGGGGCAAAAACAATGAGTGTTGATTTAGTATTGCTACCCATGAATGACTTTGATGTTATATTAGGGATGGATTGGTTGGAATCTCATTACGCCCAAATAGATTGTCGCAATAAGAAAGTACAGTTATGTAGACCTAACCAACCCGTAGTCGAGATAATAAGAAATAAATTTTCTCCTTCCATCCCAATTATTTCCGCCCTAAAAGCCCATCGGTTGCTTAGAAAAGGAAATGAGGCCTTTCTAGCGTACGTATTAAATAAACAGGAAGATAAGAAAAAATTAGAAGATGTCCCAATAATAAGCGAATTTGTAGATGTATTTCCTGATGACCTACCGGGTCTACCCCCATCTAGAGACATTGATTTTAATATTGAGCTACTACCCGGAACCGCTCCTATTTCTAAAACTCCGTATAGGATGGCGCCCGCCGAATTAAAGGAACTCAAAACTCAACTACAGGAATTAGTAGACAAAGGATTTATTCGGCCTAGTGTTTCACCTTGGGGAGCCCCTGTTTTATTTGTCAAAAAGAAAGATGGAACTTTACGACTTTGTATCGACTATCGGCCCCTAAACCAAGTTACCATCAAGAATAAATACCCACTACCAAATATTGAAGAACTATTCGATCAATTACAAGGAGCGTCCGTGTACTCTAAGTTGGATTTGAAATCGGGGTATTACCAAGTTAGGGTTTGAGAAGAAGATATAGCTAAAACCGCTCTTAACAGTCGGTATGGACACTATGAATTCGTAGTGATGCCCTTTGGCTTAACCAATGCACCTGCTACATTTATGGATCTAATGAACCGAGTCTTTCAACCCTATTTAGATCAATTTGTCGTGATCTTTATAGACGATATTTTAGTGTATTCAAAGACTAAAGAAGACCATAAAGAGCATTTGAGAATAGTGTTGCAAACTTTGAGAGAACATAAACTTTATGCGAAATTTAGCAAGTGCGACTTTTGGTTAGAAAAAGTATCATTCCTTGGTCATATTATATCCAAAGAAGGAGTTTCGGTAGACCCAGAAAAGGTAAAATCGATTATAGACTGGAAACCACCCTCAACTGTTACCGAAGTACGAAGCTTCTTAGGTCTTGCCGGGTATTACCGACGATTCATTGAAGGATTTTCAAAAATTGCCCGTCCTCTAACCAGGTTAACCCAGTCTAGGGTAAAATTTATTTGGGACAAACATTGCGAGGCTAGTTTCCAAAAATTAAAGGATCAATTGGTGTCCGCTCCAGTATTAGTTATACCCAATGGGAACAATGATTTTAAAGTATACACAGATGCTTCTAAGGAAGGATTAGGATGCGTACTTACACAAAATGGACGCGTGGTAGCCTATGCTTCCCGAAAATTGAAACCCTATGAGGAAAATTATCCAACCCACGATTTGGAATTAGCTGCTATTGTTTTTGCCCTTAAGAAGTGGAGACACTATCTATACGGGACCGCTTTTGAAGTATTTACGGACCACAAGAGTTTAAAATATTTATTTTCACAAAAGGAGCTGAATATGAGACAAAGAAGGTGGATGGAAATGATAGCTGACTACAATTTCGATATTCTATACCACCCGGGAAGGATCAATAAAGTTGCGGACGCCTTAAGTAGAAAAGCTACTGTAGCCCATATAGCAATCAAAGAATGGAAATTGTTGGGAGATATTTTGGATTGGAATCCTAGAGAAAAGAGAATAGGTATTTTATGTTCCACCGTACAAGCTCAACCTGCATTACTACAGAAAATTAAGGAAGCCCAAGAAAAAGATCCGGGACTTAAGAAAATAGCAGAGGAAACTCGTAACAAACAAACTACAGAATTCACCATGACCAATGATGGGATTTTAAGATTTCGTGATAGAATATGTATCCCGAATGATGAAAGTCTCAAAAGAGAAATTTTGGAAGAAGGCCATAAGTCCCGATATACGATACATCCGGGTATTAATAAAATGTACAAAGACGTCAGACGACAATATTGGTGGAACAATATGAAGAGAGAGGTAGCCGACTTTGTGTCCAAATGTTTAACTTGCCAGCAAGTAAAAGCCGATCATCAGAAACCCTTTGGTCTTTTGCAACCTTTACCCATCCCGGAATGGAAATGGGAACACATCACCATGGACTTTGTTATGGGATTACCTAGAACCTCGAAAGGTCATGATGCAATTTGGGTAGTAGTGGATAGACTCACTAAGAGTGCCCATTTCATCGCATTCGCCAAGACTTGTTCCTTGGACAAGATGGCTGAAATTTATAAACAAGAAATTGTTCGATTGCATGGTATCCCTGTTAGTATTGTCTCAGATAGAGACCCACGGTTTGTGTCTAAGTTTTGGCAAGGATTACAAGGTGCTCTAAACACTAAGTTAAACTTTAGCACAGCCTTCCATCCACAAACTGATGGACAATCTGAGAGAACCATCCAAATCCTAGAAGATATGCTTCGATCTTGTACCCTTGATTTTGGAGGAAGTTGGGATCGCCACCTCCCATTAGCCGAATTCGCTTATAATAATAGTTATCAATCGACCATTGGTATGGCACCATTCGAGGCACTTTACGGTCGAAAGTGTAGGTCACCAAATTGTTGGGATGAGATTGGTGAAAGGAAGTTACTAGGTCCAGAGTTGGTACAGGAAACCACAGAAGTCATAAAACTAGTTCGCAAGCGTATGGTCACCGCTCAAAGTCGCCAAAAGAGTTACTCGGATAAAAGACGAAAGGATTTGGAATTCGAAGTCGGAAATTTTGTATTTTTGAAAGTATCACCCAGGAAAGGAGTATCCAGATTTGGGAAAAAGGGAAAACTTGCACCACGATATGTCGGACCTTTCAAAATATCAGCAAAAATAGGAAAAGTAGCATATCGATTAGAGTTACCTCCGAGCCTATCTGAGGTTCATAACGTGTTTCACATATCAATGCTTAAGCAATATCACCCGGATCCTTCGCATATTGTAGACCACGACTCTCTCAAGATTGATAAGGACCTAACTTATGAAGAAGAACCCGTCCGTATTCTCGAAGTTAGAGACCGCACCTTGAGAAATCGTTCCATTCCTGTAGTAAGAGTTTTGTGGAAATATCACAATCTTGAAGAAACTACATGGGAAAAACTAGAAGATATGATGGACAAATATCCATATCTCTTTGATTAACCAAGCCGAATTTCGAGGACGAAATTCTTTTAAGGAGGGGAGGATGTAAGGACCCGATCTTTCACTCATACGTTCTATTATATATGCTTAAATGTATGTGACTTACGTGACTTGCGTGTTATATGCATCATTTACGAAACAATATTGTTTTGCAAAATGTGCTCGTTTTATTTACAACGTGCATCGATATAGGATTATTTTCTCATCAATGGTTAACCATCCTTCCATGCATAAAAATTCAAGAAAAATATAGTATGTGTATATATATACTTAAACACGTTTATATATATAGATGTACACACATTAGATTAGGAATTTTCTCTATACTTCTTATAAATGCCATTTCACCAAAATGTGTCACTTTTACAAAATAATCTTGAGAATAATTATTTAAATTTCTAACACATAAAACCATATATATATGTATATATAGATATATATTTAGTTTTCATATATATATATTTTAGGAAAAGCCCTAAAGGAGGCATAAATTGCATTTGTCTCCCCTAAAGACTATTTTCTTCCATACTTTCAATAAAATATCCAAAATACATAAAATAACTCACAATTTCAGAAAATTAGAGGGGGAGGACGTTTTTCAGCATATATATATGCATAAATTCAATGCATGGTGGATATTAACCCTTAGGTCTCAATCTTCTACCAATCACTATCCATGTACACTTGTAGAGACACTTGTATATACTTCTCTAGAAGTATACCTACATGTATGGTCAAGGATTACTTAGACTACCACTAAGCACTTATAGACCACCACTAAGCACCCTTAGACCTCATAGTTGGGTATTGAGTTGGAAAGAAGGTATCATTAGATTAAGACTTAATCCTATTTTAATCCTATTTCTTCTATTTCTTCTAACATTAGTTATAAGTAGTCAAAGGTGCAAGAAAATACAAAACACCACACACTCCCACACACAAACAGCCGGCCAAACACACTCCCATATCTCCCTCTTTTTGGTTCATTTTACCCCACAAACTCACCTTTTCTCCTTCTTGCACTACTTTGTTTCAAAACCTAGAAAGAAAAGAAGAAAACCCTTTAGAAGAAGGTAGTGATTTCTCTTAAGACATGAGTTAGTTTTCTTATAACATTAGCATATTATTTCCCTATTAGGACATGGGATGTAACCACAAGTTGGTTACTATCTTAGTCCTAAGGAATTTCATGATAGATTTGTTAAATGTATGATATGTGTTCATGAATGAGTGTGCTGAAAATTTGAACATTTTGATGGATTTATGTGCTAATAATTTAGGGTTTATCCTTGTCTAGGGTTTATATATGTGTTTATGGTTTTATTCATGTGTTAGAAGTTTCAAATTCAGTGTTTAAAACTGAAAATTGGAGTTGTTCTCAAAACTAAAATTACTGTTCATACAGAACCTCTTGTTTTCAAAGCTGAAAAGTTCGATTTTTGCACGGCTGGAAAACCCGAAAATTTCCAACCAAAAACCTGATTTATATACTTGAAATTCAGTGTAAAATAAGCTGTAGAAACAGGTTTTTAAAATCCGGAGGTTTGGGTTACGAAAACTGGAAATTTCAGCGGTTGCGCGTGAAAACGTTTCGCGTCGCAGTCTGGTAATTCCAGGTCTCGTAAGCTGAAATTTCGACATTTTTCCAACTAAAAGTCTATTTTACAACCTTGGGAACATAGGTGTAGAGTTTCAAGGGGGAAATTGAGTGGTTTGAAAGCTACAAACTTCTGTTCGCCTTCGTAAATGTCGATTGTGCAAAACTGAAAATTGTGTTACGCTATGCTGGAAACTGTGCAATAACCAGCTGAAACAGCTTGTTTTGTGTTGATATTGTGATTCAAATGTGTTGATATTGTGTGTATATGGGCCCAAACACGTGATAGGGGTGGATGGGGCTGAGTTCGGCCGGGCGGCAACGGGCTTGCCGGTCTTAAACGTTCTCGCCATCCATCGTTGCCTAATCCCACCTTGCATGGACGGAGTGTTCCATGTACTGAAGTGGGTCGTAGGAAATCGGCATATGCCCGGGATATGACCACTGGAGTGTCGGGTTGGGTGGGAGTAATGGTTGGAATTGAATTACGGCACGGCGAGATAAGGTAGTCGCCCGTCGAGGCGAAAACGGTAGAAAAATGTGCAATTTATGATGCTTATGAATCTGAAATTTTATATGGTTTATATTGATGCAAGTATGTGAAAATATGTATGTTCAAGTCACACACGCACACCTTATGTGTTAAGTGAAATTACTACTCAACGTGATTGTTGACGTTGTTAAATATCTAATGTTTTAGCCGGACATGGGCATGGGGTTATCAACGAGGAGGATAGCGAAAGGCGATTTGGAGCTTTTGGCTAGAAGAAGTCTTAGACGAGTTTTTGTAGTCGTGTTACGTATTTAGGACTAATATCATGTAATTGGTGTTTTGCTATGTTTAATAAATGACTTCTACAAAAATTTTCAGCTTACTATATTACAAGTATTTGTAGCATTTCTCTATAACTAGCCAAGGGTTTCGGGTCGTCACAGATTTGGGTTTGGTTTATTCAAACCCATCATTCGTCCTAAGGGAGGAGATAGAACTCAAAATATTTTTATGCTCGAAATGACTAGAATAGCAAGGTAGAGAAATTCAACTTCGAAGATGTTGGCAACCCTACCAAGGTGGATCAACTTCTTAAGGGGGAACATCAGTCCAAGCTAAAGTTCGGGGTGGTCTATCCCAATAGGACCAAACTCCCCTCCAGACCGGCCAACAAACATTAATAACCCCACGCCAAAGGCCCAATTGGGAACTCCGCTACGGACCCCTCCCCAATCACAATCCCAAATCTAAGTGGCCTCGGTCAAGACCTAACTAGAGGTGTGGGTCACTGCAGAGCAAGCAGGAGCAATGGCAGCCACCCCGGTTGGGTGGGCAATCGACGTGTCCTCGAGATACCAAGATCGTCATTTGAGAGGGAAGTTGCCAGAATACCTCAAAGAATAGAAAGAGGGGCCCGATCACACTGGCAAGGAAAAAAAATCAACAAACCTAGAGGAAAAGTCCGAGTCCTCCAACTTTGATGAGAATGTTTGTGCGAATCCTAGACTTCAAGCGATCTTTCAACTAGACCCTTGTGAGACTAGACAATTCTTAGCTCAGCACGTTTCAAGGTCGTGACCTAGCGTATCGCTCACACTTGTTCAACAGGATGCTTGTTCGGGGAGGACCACGAGTTCCTCCTTACTCAAAGCTTAGGAAATCTTTGTTAATAGTTCGAGTGGGGTTTGATTGGGGCAAGTTTTTCTTATTGCTTTCTTCACCCAAGTTTTTGCTCGAGAGTAGCTAATTGGTCCATTCCTTTTTTGTTTAGTAGATGGCAGCCTAGGCGGGTATGCATTTCCCTATCGAGCGAACGTGTACAAGGAGGGGGAAGACCGCCACAAGCAGATATACTGGATGGTGGTGAAAAACAATTTGGGCCAACTCAAGTTGAAGGTCTAGCAGCTGGAAACTCATTTGGTCGTAGCCAATTCTGAGCAGGACTTGGCGAACAAGAAACTAGAGGCCTAGCCCAAAGTGCTGGAGGCTCTATAGAAGTCCCTCGAGGACAAGGTGGGCGAAGTGAGTATGGCCGAGCAGGCCCACGACCTCACCCACTAGGAGGAAAAGGAATCCTACAACTGGGTCTACCAGAAAGGTTTTGAGGAGGGTGTTTGGGAGAAGGTCAGAAATATTGTTGATTGTGAGACCATCATATCAAAGGCCACGAGCGAGTGGTTTTTGAAGAGTGCCATGTTAGACGTCGTCTGCTCTATCAAGGCGCTTCCCCACATCAGCGATGACTTCGACCTCGCAGTAAACCAAATCGAGCATCTGGGGTTTTTGATCAAGGACTTCCCTTGGACGAAATTGAGCTCAATAGGGATGCCTCCCTTCAAAGAGTGATAAGGGAGGTTGAAGAGGTGGCTCCCCTCCTCATTTTTCAAAAGTGACGAGTTCAAGTATGTGATTGATCTCATTGAGAAGTTGGCTCGTACGGTAATTTCAAATCAACCACCTTTTTGCTAAGTTTGTTTTTGAAATCCTTTATCTCATCCATTATTGTAGACCTATCCAAATACGGAGGTGCTCTTCTATTTTCTTCTGTGTTATCAAAAGATACCTTTTGTTTTCTACACCGATGATCATTTGGCAAGAAGACTCGACAGCACATATAACAATACTTTCTTGAGTTATTAAGCCATTGGGAGTTGGTATGCTTTTGACAAACATGAACAGCGTATTTACCTCTGGTTCTCCAACCGAACAAAGATGTGAGGCCTAAGAGATCACTTATCGTCCATAACAATGCTGCATACAATTTAAAATTTTGTTTGGAGAACACATCATATGTTTGGACACCCACGTCCTAGAGTTCATTAAGCTTGGATATTAATGGTTGCAAGTAAATGTTGAGATTATTTTCGGCTTCATTAGGGCCAGGAATGAGTAAGGACAACATAAAGAATGATATCTTCATACAATCACTCGGTGGCAAGTTGTATGGCATCAAAATCACAGGCTATGTATAGTGCACCACATTCATGGTTCTGAATGGATTGAAAACATCACACGCTAAACGCAACGTAACATTGCGAGGGTCTTATGCAAAGTTCTGATGGTGATAGTCAAAAGTTTTCCATGCTGGGGAATCAACTGGGTGCCTCATGATGCCATCTTTTGTGCGTTCTTCCTTGTGCCAGCTTATTAAAGATGCAGTATATGAATTCATATATAGCCTATGCAATCTAGGCTTCAAAGGGAAATGCCAAACTACTTTAGCCGAAACCTTTTTACTATCCTTAGCCTTTATATAAGTGACACCATGCTGAGTATGATCCAACTCAAATTCAGGTGCTGGAGTTTCCCATCTTGGTTCACCACAAGTATCACGCATGATTTTGCTCTCATTCATACCCTAATATAACATACAATCATTCCGGCATGTGTTAATTTTCTTATAGTTTAACCCTACGTTTCTCATTATCTTTCGGGTTTCATAGTAATTTTTTGGTAGTTGCATACTTTTTGGGAATGCTTCTTTCAACAAATTCAACATCAGCACTTTATTTGAAGCATTCTGACAAGAAAAGAAAGTTTCCAAAAATTTTGGCATCCTGGATGAAGTTCCTGCTCGGCATCTTGCATAAGTTTGTAAAATGTTTCAACTTCTTTGTAGTCAGTATAAGCACGGAGTTAAACATACAAGTTAGAAGACTAACCTACATTAGTGCTCCTATGCCCTTACTAAGTTATAGATTTTGTAGTAATGATCAACAGTTAAGGTTCAATATGGGGAAAACTTAAGTTCATGTCTACGTTATCCATTTTAGTCCATGGATTGAAATCTATTGCTCTAATACCATATTAATTCTCACACCCAATGCCCAAGACAAGGCAGGGGTCTAGCCAGCTCTGCCCCTTTACCAAAGGTTAGGGGACAACAAGCTTTGGAACTTCAGAACATTAGACTAATTCCATGACAAAATATCCCAAAACATTAAACATAATAAGTTCTTATTACATTGTTTGTCCCATAATACAAATAGCACTATAACAATTTTGAATAGAGTAACTATTTAAATAGCTAAGCTAGGTCTTTGCTTCACCATCCCCAGAAGTAACTATCGTGATCTTATCTTGGGCTCAACTCTACTAAGTATTGAAGGGCGAAATGGGCGAGTGAAATTTCACTTAGTGAGGGTTTTTACCACCCTTACCAAAATGAGGTAGCACATAAAGCTAGTAAAGTCACGTAATCACAAAATAACAAATACAAAGACATCACACATTTGCATGCTTTCACTTATACAAAAACTTAAATAATATATTCAGAATTCGAGAACCTTATAACGTTAACTTGATCAAGTCTCAACCTTTAACCCAGGTTAAGATAAATTCAGATACTATGTAACCTAATAGTTAGCCTAATCTTAAACCCAGATTAGGAGGATCCTTATCGACGTTGATTCTTTTAAGTTCTGGAATAGTCCTAGACCATACTAATTCTTGAATTCCAAAGCATGATTAACAAATAAGTTTTCTTTTTAGAAATAATTATCTCATGCATGCTCGGACCCCAAAAATTCCCTAATGGCTTTCCTTGATCAAATCCTAATCTTTAACTATGATTGGGAGGATACAAATTCTACGTAACCCGGTTGCAAGCCTAATTTTTAACCCCCAATTAGAAGGATACAAAGTTCCAATGTTTTAACCCCAATTGGATAAATCCTTTACCGGAACAATTCCGTACCGCCTAACTTAAATAAAATTTGAACATACTTGACATTGACAAACTCATAAGCTCATTGAACTTCAAAAAACTTACAGATCCCAGTCCGACCAGACTCAATCACCATAGGAGCAGCAACAAAGGCCTGATTAGGATGCTTTTCAAGAGACTTCCCAAAGGGCCTACTCTCAAATTCAAGTGACCTCGATCGATATGGAACCAGAAGTATGGGTGACAGTCGAGCTCACCGGAGTCACCATCTTAGAAAGTTCCCAGTCGAGGGCTCGGACAACAAGGCCCCATGAAATTAGGGCCACAATTAGGGAGGGAGGCGATCAGACCATCTCGAAAAAAAGAAAGAGAGGGCCTGGCCAAATAGAAAGAGCAAGGAAGTGGCAAAGATGGGTCTCGTATTAGCATGTCTTAAGGCAGAGACCAAGCTTATCTTTCACAGCTTTTCAAGGGATGCAAGTTCAAGAAAAACCACGAGTTCCTCCTCTTACAAAGTTTGATAGGGCTCTGTCTATGGATCAAGTGAGGCCTGATTGAAGTAAGTTCTGAACATTTCTTTTATGTCTCAACTTTTTTCGCAAGAATTACCATACTAACCCCGGGATCGTTTTCAATTGGAGGAGCCAAATGGCAATACACGTCTTTCATCAGGCTAAGGTGTACAGCGAGAGAAAAGACCACTATAAGTGAATGTACAAAATGGTGGCCAAAAATGATCCGAGGCAACTCCAAGCCAAGATTGAGGAGTTGGAGCTATATCTCACCGTAGCCAACTTCGAGCAGGATGACGTGACCTAGAAGCTTGAGGCCTAGGTTAAGGCCCAAGGTTAATAAGGTGGACGAGCCAACAACCTTGCCCAAAAAAGAAGAGAAGCACTCCCACCAACAAGGCTACAAAAAGGGCTTTCAGGAGGGGGGGTCCAAGAGGAGGATCAAAAAATCGCCAACCAAGATTCAATTATCTCAAGGTCGGCCATTGAGAGGTTCTTAGGGAGCAAGGTGTTCAACCTCTTTTGCTCTATCAAATCTTTCTTATGCATCAGTGATGCCTTCGACCTCCTCGTGAGCTAGATCGAGCACCTTGGGTATAGGCCTTGATAGGAATGCCTCGTGCAAGTGTTTATTAGACAATAATGGTGAGGGAGCTCCAAGGCCATCCTCATTTGAGGGTAAACAATTTGAATATGTGGCCAAGCTGGTCAAGATCCAAGCACTTAAGGAGATCGAGCACCAATTGGAGGTGAATGATAAAGGTCCAAATGGCCCCTCGAGCACTCCTACTCATGACCCTCCACCATCCCCAACAAAGATGCGAGTGACCCGACTAATGTCGAGGAGGAGCATGTTGTTGCAGCCCCAATCAGACAAGGATGAGTCAAGCCTGATGATGATGAAATCAATGTAATTGATGACTAGGGCCGATCTTGTGACGACCCGGTAATCTGTAATATTTAAATAATTGATTTAAAATCTTTTGCTTCTTGTAAATGTTATTATTACTTGTTGTTTTCAAATTTTCGTCTGCTTTTGCGATTAACTTACAATTTGAACGGTAAAGTGTCAATTTTCGAACTTTCTATGCCCTAAATTGCAATTTTCGAAAATATAACTAAAACATTTTTAATTTCTGGAAAATATACATATAATTTCAGATTTATAAACATTAAATTTCATAATTTTGGAATTTTTCTAAATTAATTATGAATTTTCGGATTTTATGCTCCAAAACCCTAATTTTATGCCCTAAAACCCTAATTTTTAGTTTTTACAAAATAAATAAATACAAATTCGAATTTTTAATAAAATAAAGATATGATTTCAGATTTTATAAGATGAGGACAATCAAAATCAGATTTTATTAGATTTTATTTGATTTTATTTGATTTTGTGTTAATATTTTATTAAAATATCCTACACTAATACAACATGAATTTCTTCTAGAAATTGTGCACTTGTGTGGTCTTCCATTCATCTAGATTCATGACTCATGGATTAGGGTTACACCAAGGCTAGAATAGAGGAGGGAGGTGGAAGATTTCATTTAATTTGGCATTTAATTCTATGCCTAGTTGGGAGATTTGCATTAAATGGAAAGATTTGCATTTATTAAACCTTGGTCCCCAAGTCTTGCCTTCTACCCTCATTCTCCACTATAAATAGGACCTCCCACACACTTCCCCATCCCCAAAAACGTCCTCACACATACACACACTATACTCTCTCTATTTTCTTCCACAAACACACAAATCCCGCCTAAAAACACACCCCCTCACTTACTCTACTCTCAACACCCAAAACACTTCTTATGTATAGCCTATCTTCCACCCACATATATGTACACACAAGCCCTTCTATTTTCATCCATATATACCTATAAAGCCTTCTATATCCTCTCTTTTTCCCTAAAAACATTTCAAGGTAGGAGTATTGTTTAATTTCATGAGTAAAGTAGGAATTTAAGTATCTTGTAAGTTTTAGATATTTTATGCTTTCATTTTCATTATAGTATTATGTGAAATTATGTGTCTACGTGCACCTATTCAAACACACACGCACCTTATGGGGTTGAATGATATTTCTACTCAACCGTCGCGTTGACTCCTCCTTTCCAATACTTTTTAGACAGAAATGAGATAGCGGATCAGAGTGGCGCAGCGGAAGCATTTGGAAGCTTTTTACACGATATAGTTACTTTTCTATTCTTTTGAAAATTGTGACTTTTGTATTTTGTACAAATTATATGTGAAAATAATTATTTATACAACTATGAAAATATTACCGTTGCGCGTTTCTATCCAATTTTATTTTATAAATAAAAGGGTATTTTTCCGGGTCGTGACAAATGGTATCAGAGCCGCTTGCCAGCCGGAATACTGGGAGCTAAGTGCTCTGTGGGGCAAAGTGCTACGCATACGGGAGCCACCGCTTGAGCCCGCAGAGCAAATGTTACGTCTTGAGCCCACGAGGCCAAGTGCTATGTATTGAAAGTCTTGAGCCCACGAGGCCAAGTACTATATGTCTTGAAAGTCTTGAGCCCATGAGGCCAAGTACTACTTCTTGAATGTTTTGAGCCTGCGGGGCAAAGTGCTACGTGTGCGGGAGTCGCCTCTTGAGCCCACAGGAGCCACCTCTAGAGTCCCGACGCCTGGCAGATGGTATTGGTATGTGTGACTTTTGCTACAAAACTTCTAGTGTATCTATTGAATTTTGTATTTGATTGGAATATATTTTGGGTTCTAAACTCTTTTGTGAAAGCATATTTTTGGAAAAATACCCTCAACTCTTTTACAAAATAAAGTTGAATTTCGAGGACGAAATTCTTTTAAGGAGGGGAGGATGTGACGACCCGGTAATCTGTAATATTTAAATAATTGATTTAAAATCTTTTGCTTCTTGTAAATGTTATTATTACTTGTTGTTTTCAAATTTTCGTCTGCTTTTGCGATTAACTTACAATTTGAACGGTAAAGTGTCAATTTTCGAACTTTCTATGCCCTAAATTGCAATTTTCGAAAATATAACTAAAACATTTTTAATTTCTGGAAAATATACATATAATTTCAGATTTATAAACATTAAATTTCATAATTTTGGAATTTTTCTAAATTAATTATGAATTTTCGGATTTTATGCTCCAAAACCCTAATTTTATGCCCTAAAACCCTAATTTTTAGTTTTTACAAAATAAATAAATACAAATTCGAATTTTTAATAAAATAAAGATATGATTTCAGATTTTATAAGATGAGGACAATCAAAATCAGATTTTATTAGATTTTATTTGATTTTATTTGATTTTGTGTTAATATTTTATTAAAATATCCTACACTAATACAACATGAATTTCTTCTAGAAATTGTGCACTTGTGTGGTCTTCCATTCATCTAGATTCATGACTCATGGATTAGGGTTACACCAAGGCTAGAATAGAGGAGGGAGGTGGAAGATTTCATTTAATTTGGCATTTAATTCTATGCCTAGTTGGGAGATTTGCATTAAATGGAAAGATTTGCATTTATTAAACCTTGGTCCCCAAGTCTTGCCTTCTACCCTCATTCTCCACTATAAATAGGACCTCCCACACACTTCCCCATCCCCAAAAACGTCCTCACACATACACACACTATACTCTCTCTATTTTCTTCCACAAACACACAAATCCCGCCTAAAAACACACCCCCTCACTTACTCTACTCTCAACACCCAAAACTCTTCTTATGTATAGCCTATCTTCCACCCACATATATGTACACACAAGCCCTTCTATTTTCATCCATATATACCTATAAAGCCTTCTATATCCTCTCTTTTTCCCTAAAAACATTTCAAGGTAGGAGTATTGTTTAATTTCATGAGTAAAGTAGGAATTTAAGTATCTTGTAAGTTTTAGATATTTTATGCTTTCATTTTCATTATAGTATTATGTGAAATTATGTGTCTACGTGCACCTATTCAAACACACACGCACCTTATGGGGTTGAATGATATTTCTACTCAACCGTCGCGTTGACTCCTCCTTTCCAATACTTTTTAGACAGAAATGAGATAGCGGATCAGAGTGGCGCAGCGGAAGCATTTGGAAGCTTTTTACACGATATAGTTACTTTTCTATTCTTTTGAAAATTGTGACTTTTGTATTTTGTACAAATTATATGTGAAAATAATTATTTATACAACTATGAAAATATTACCGTTGCGCGTTTCTATCCAATTTTATTTTATAAATAAAAGGGTATTTTTCCGGGTCGTGACATATCTTGTATGTTTGTATCTTAAATGAAGTTGTTCTTTTTCTTTTCCAATTTTTAAGCGATCTCTTTTAGATTCTATTTTGATAATCTTACTTAAAAAGAGGTCATAGTCAAAAACAATATCAAACGTATTGATTGAAAACTTTGCTATATTTGAAGTGGGAACATCCACTTGTTTGATAAAGACTGAAGGGATCCTCCTCCTCCTCCCCGGAATTTTATAAGTAGGTTCTCAACACACTTTGAATAATCTTGTTAAGAAATAAAACAACAATCAAGAGACAATAGTGCAATTTGTTTAAAAAGAAATTGCATTAACCATGCTTCATAATCAGAAAACAAGACTACAAAAGTGGTAAATCAGTAAACTTATCTATTATTACACATAAAACTTTTTAAAATTCAAGGCATTCCATAGTTGAGGAAGTTCCCATTCCCCTATGTCTTGAACTCAATGAGCATAGTTCTTGGAAACCTTTATCACCTTATAAGGCCCCTTCCCACTAGGGTCGAGTTTTCTCACATTTTGTGAGACCTCAACCTTCTTCAGAACAAGGTATTTGACTTGGAAGCTCCAAGCAATGATCTTTTTATTGTATACCTTTGCCGTGATGGCTCGGTAGTTTTGCATTTGAGCCCACAAGCAGTGTCACAATTCCTAGATTGCCTCGAGCTAGAGTGATTGATTCTCCCTATTTTTCAGGTTCGGAGTGCGTGACTCAAGTGGTGGCATGCATTATTTCTATAGGTATGATTGCTTTTGACCTATAAATGAGAGCGTATGAGGTTTCTCTTATTGTCGTTGTCGTATAGTCTGATAAACTTAAAGCACGCCAGGGAGTTCATCGGCTGACTTTCCTTTATATACATCGAGGGAGGCCTTCAGATTTTTTGGTAGAATTCGATTAGCATGAGCTCCTCCCTTTGTGAAGATGGGATCTAATCAGGGTGACTTTCTCTGGATTGCCAAGCAAGAGCTCGATCATTTTAAATTCTCCGAGGTGCTCGACCCTTGTCTCCCTACTTTTTAGCTTCCATGACTTAAGCCCTTCTGGTATGTTGATTACCTAGTGTGACCTGCTTGACTTTGATAGTATGGCTAGTTTTCCTCTTTCTTTTGTTCAAAGGAAATGGTGTTTGAACAGGTTGCATTTCTATTTTTCTAGATTCATTTTTTGAATAGTAGAGTAAAAACAGAACATTAGCAGAGCTTTCATTATCAACCAAAGTATAGGTAACATCAAATTTGAGACATCTAGAATAACAACCATCAAATAGTCGGGTGATTCACCCACTCCCGATGGGTGCTTCACATCGACTAGATCACTATTACTAAAACTATGGCATTCAAGCCAATGCTACTAACCAAGCGGGACACTTACTTCTATTTAGAAACTGCCATCACTTGTTCTGGCTTCCTCGTGATGCGCTTCCTTCTCAACTTGAAATCCTCTCTAGTTGGCCCCCACACCGTGGTGATTGTGTACGTCACCCCTCACGTGGAGAGGTTATTGTTGATTGGCTCCTTGCCACTTCTCCTGGAAGGAAAGCTTCCAATGCTATCCCAAGGGGACCAAGGAGAACGGGCTCTTTCCCATCAAGCTGAAGCCTAAAGATTGTTTGCTACAAACTCGTTGAGCATGCCCTTTCAGACCAAATGCTCGATTTCATCTTGGAGTGCATAGCATTCGTTTGTCATGTTGCCGTTTTCATTTTATAAAAAGTAAAGTACTTTTCAAACTTCTTAATTCCCTTCTTCTCGAGCATTTTTTTAGGAGTATTGAAAAGCTTCTTTTTGACCACAGAGTAAATGTGGCTATGTGGGGCATTCAGTGGTTCGTGGTCTGCATATCTTCTAATAGGGGCCTCTATCAGGTCTTTGGCCTCTATCCTTTAAGACCTCCTTTCAAGGTCCCTCTTTTCTTTCACTTCTTGTTTTCTTTTATTCCATGGGAATTTAATGTGGTACATCTCCTTGGAGATCATAAAGCTGGAGGTCAAATTTTAGAGCTCTCTCATGGATCGAGGGGTGTTAAGAATGATAGCCTTCGAGTAAATCCTCTTGTTGGATCCCCTGCAGGTGAGTGTGAGGCAGTTTTGTGTTTTTCTTAGACTCAAAGTAACGCAAGAACTGATCTGCTAGCTCTTTGAAAGAGCGGATGGATTTTGGTTGGAGAGAAAAAACCTTTGGCGAGCTAACCCAAAGAGTGCGGTAGCGAGGAACTTGGTGATCATGCCACTCGAAACTCTATTGGATCATAGCGTGCTCAAATTGGAAGGGATGATCCTCCGAATCGGTAGTTCCATCGTAGTGGCGAAGGTTGACTTGGACCCTGTCATGTTATCCTATCTTCTTTTCTTGGATATGAAGGGCAAAGGCCATTTATCTTTGACCATACTATCGACTAGTTACGGGTTGCCTGGTCATATTTTAGAGCTCTGTTGGTTCCTGCTCGGCGATTTTGCACATGAGTTGTTGTAATGGGCGCTTCATTTGCTTGACTTCTTTTAGGATCAGTTCTGCTTGTGAGTTCCCTATTGAGGTTACTTGATTGGAGCATCAAGGCCCCGGATGCTGATTGTTGTGGTCGTAGGCCTGGCCATGATGGTTCGAATCTACCACTTCTTGATCGTGCACGGGGCGGTAGCTTGCAGTACGACCTAAGCTTTGATGGGAAAGAGTTGTCTCAAGTGTCTCGAAGGCTTGAAGGTTGTAGTGCCCTATGAAATCCCTCAACCTCTTGAGAGGCAATGTGGCCATCTCCTCAGTAGCGAAGGGGGATCCGTTTGGCCTGCTCAAGGTGGAGGAGCCTTGCTTTTTTTTTTTTTTTGGTAATGAGAGCCTAACCAAGACTCAAGTGGTTAGATCCTCAGACAATAACTGCTGAATTTCGCCAACAGGCGGCTCATCCCAGATAACAAGGGGCCTTTCCAGATTATGTCCTCTCTTCACCAACCAATCCGCGCATTGGTTTCCAGTCCTCTTCGTGTGCTTGAGTTCGACTTGCCATGGTCTTCTCAAGAATGCTCTGCAGTCTTCCATTAGTTGTCCCAGGGGGTGTTCTCGGTTATCGCCCTTTTTAATAAGGTTAAAACAACCTCCGAGTCAATCGCAAAAGCTTGGGGAATCTTCGATCCCAAGCCAATCGTAGTCCCTCTCTCAATCCCAATAACTCTGCCGTAGTGATCGTTGTACTCCCAAGCTTGACTGCAAAGCCCACAATCCACTTCCCTGCGTGGTCTCGAACAAGACCTCCAGCGGCTGCTGAATCCTCATCCCTGTTGTAGCTTCCATCAGTATTAAGCTTCAGCCACCTTTCGAGGGGGGTTTTCCAAACGACTTGCTCCGAATCTGGTCTCGTACGGAGTGGCTTCTCAGGAAAGGCCGCTTCGAGATCAATCACCAGGTTTCTGATGTGATTAACAACTGTTTTCAGATGCTCCCATACTCCTTGAAACTCCAATTTGTTCCTTGACGTCCAAAGTGACCATATCGTTGCCAAGAAAACGTGACTCCACCTGCTATGTGGTGCAACGATGTTCTTGAAATCTACTGTCAAATTTAATCGAAACCAATCATCACAATTGATGGCAAGAAACTCAGTGAACCGAGTTGGAGCTAGGATCCACTCCCAAACAGCTTTCGCTTTCGGGCACAGCAGAAAAATATGTAGTTCGTCCTTAAGAATTCCCGGGCATAATTTACATGCACCCTCTTGCACGATGCTTCTTCTGAAGAGTAGCGACTTTGTGAGCAAACTCATGTGCATGCACAACCACAGTACCAATTTGAATTTTTCCGGGCACTGGATCACCCAAATCCACTTCCAATCCGTTACTTCCCTTGGTGTAAGTGAATCCAATGACTGTAAATAAGAATAAGCCGATTTGCACGTAAACCTGCTATTCGACGTTGCTTTCCAGATTCGCTTATCTTTGTTGTTCCTTTGAAGGGGTACTGGCATGCTACGAATCTTATGTTTGAGCTCCTCTGGCATCGACGTCTCAATCTTTGAGAGATCCCAGCCTTGCGGGTGTGATGCCATAATGTCCGACACCATGTACATGGCCTCTTCTTGCTTGATCCCTTCGTCGAGACTATCTGCCAGCCGTTGACAACCGACCCACCTATCAAACTATAAGGAAATGCTGGTTCCAGTACCAATTCTCCAGGCTATCCGCCCTTCAACAGCTGTGATACTCTTCATAACACCCTTCCAAGTTCTAGATGAGGTCGCTTTTGGACGATGTAGCATGATATCTGCGTTGTTGAGATATTTATCCTTGAAGACTTTAACCCAAAAACAATCATCGTTCCTAATTACCCGCCATCCCACCTTTGCCAACAATGCCATATTCATCCTGTGAGATTCTTTGATATTGAGTCCCCCTTCCGCCTTGGTACGAAGTAGTTTCTCCCATCGTACCAGATGCACCTTCCTCGTATTCTCCGCGGCCCCCCCCACAAAAGTTACGATTTATTCGGTCCAACTGACAACATATCTTGGCTGGTATCCAGTTGGTGTGCATCGTGTAAATCGGTATGGCAGACGTGATCGATTTAATGAGTGTAGCCCGGCCTGCCAAATTAAGTGTTGCAGCTTTCCACGCTGAAAGCCTGCTCTGTGTATTCTAAGTTAGATTTGAAGTCAGGTTACTATCAAGTAAGGATTCGAGAAGAAGATATAGCGAAAACTGCCTTTAACACAAGGTACGGACACTATGAATTTGTAGTAATGCCATTTGGACTAACAAATGCCCCAGCTACTTTTATGGATTAATGAATCGAGTATTTCAACCATACTTGGACCAGTTTGTTGTGATCTTTATTGATGATATATTAGTATATTCTCGGTCTAAAGAAAAAACACCAAGGAGCATCTAAGAATAGTCCTTCAAACCTTGAGGAAAGAAAACTTTACGCTAAATTTAGCAAATGTGAATTTTGGTTAGAACAAGTAACATTTCTTGGGCATATCATATCTAAAGATGGAATCTCGGTGGATCCAGATAAGATAAAAGCAATTATGGAATGGAAACAACCCACGACTGTTACAGAGGTACGAAGCTTTCTAGGACTTGCCGGTTATTATCGACGATTCATTGAGGGATTTTCTAAAATTGCTCAACCTTTGACAAGATTAACACAGTCAAAAGTGAAATTTATTTGGGATGAACGGTGTGAAGCTAACTTTCAAGAGTTGAAACACCGACTAGCTACTGCCCCTATTTTAGTTATACCCTGTGGAAGCGAGGGATTTACGGTATATACTGATGCATCCAAAGAAGGTTTAGGTTGTGTACTTATGCAACATGGAAAGGTTATTGCTTATGCCTCTCGAAAATTGAAACCCTATGAAGGAAATTATCCCACTCATGACTTAGAACTTACTGCTATCGTTTTTTGCCCTCAAAAAGTGGAGACATTATCTTTATGGGACAACCTTTGAGGTATTTAGTGATCATAAAAGTTTAAAATACCTATTCTCTCAGAAGGAATGAATATGAGACAAAGGCGGTGGATGGAACCATAGCTGATTTTGATTTCAACATTTAATACCACCCCGGAAAAGCCAACGTAGTTGCAGATGCACTAAGCAGAAAAACACTCTTGATTACCTTACAAGTAACAAGTGGGAATTTTCAAAAGAGGATAATAAACTGAGCCCTAGGACAGAACACTTTAGCATATTAGTCTCATATCTCCAAGCTCAACCCGTGTTATTACAAAGAAATCAAAAAAAGCACAACAACAAGATGAAGAGTTCACAAAACTATGGAAGAAGATTAGCAAAGAGCCAGGGACAAGCTTTACATTAGCCAATGATGGACTTTTAAGATTTCAAAATCGGATATGTGTCCCCAATAATGCTAACCTAAAAAGGAGAGTATTAGAAGAAGCCATAAGTCTAGGTATACGATTCATCCAGGAATAACCAAATGTATAAAGACATCAAAAGACAATATTGGTGGGAACAACATGAACGAGAGATTAGCTGAATTTGTATCCAAATGTTTGACTTGTCAACAAGTAAAAGCTGAACACCAGAAAACCCTTTGGATTACTACAACCTTTACCAAACCAGAATGGAAATAGGAACATTATCCTAGGATTTGTCATGGGTCTACCCCGAACTCAAAAAGGCAATGATGCTTATATGGTGATTGTGGATAGGCTTACAAAGAGTGCACATTTTATTGCATTTTCAAAAAATTTGCTCTTGGATAAAATGGCCAGAACTCTACAAACAAGAAATAATTAGACTTCATGGCATTCCGGTTAGTATCGTAGTCTCTGACAGAGACCCACGATTGTTTCAAATTTGGCGGGGGCTACCAAGTGCTCTAAGTACAAAAGTAAACCTTTAGTACTGCTCTTCATCCTCAAACTGAGGACACAACGGCAAGGGTTATACAAATCCTCGAAGATATCGCTACCGGCGCATGTTTGTGCACCTTAGGATTTTGGAGGAGGAAAGCTATGGGATATTCGGTCTATCTCGCTCTAGCTGAATTTGCTTTTACAATAATAGTTATTCAGATCTAACATTGGCATGGCTTCCATTCGAACACTTTATGGGCGAAGATGTAGATCACCAGCTCTGTTGGGATGAGGATAGGGGAAAGAAAACTAGTGGGTCCCGAACTAGTACGGGAAACTACAGAGAAGCCATCCAGGACAATCCGAAGGACAAATGGACACTAGCCCAAAGTCCTCAAACGGTTCCCACAGATAACAAACGCAAAGACTTGGAATTTAAAGTGGAGATTTGCTGTTCCTAAAAGTTTCACCAAGGAAAGGTGTCACTAAGATTTGGTAGAAAAGGGAAGCTTAACCCCAGATACGTTGAGTCCCTTCGAAATACTGGATATGAATAGAAAAAGTTGCGTACAAATTGGCATTGCCTTCTAGCTTTTGGGCCGCTATGTCCATAATGTATTTCCATGTTGTCAATGCTAAGAAAATACCATCCAGATCCTTCTTCTCACGTCTTAAATTTATGGAGCATCGAGATAGACAAAGATTTTGACTTATGTGGATGAACCAGGTCCAGATCTTGGAAGTCAAGGAAGCTAGCACGGTATGAAACAAAACCGTTCCCCTTGTAAGAGGTCCTATGGAAGTATCATGGGCTGAAGAAACTACGTTGGAGAAGACTAGAGGAAATGATGGAAAATACTCCCCAGCTCTTCAATGTAAACCAAAGAATAATTTCGCGTGATGAAATTTTTGTAAGGAGGGGAGGATCGTAATAACCCGGGCTTCTTATTAAGATATGAATGATTAGTAATACATTTACAAATTGTGTAAATTTTATTAATTCTTTTGTTTGTAAATTATGTGCTAGAAAATGATATTCATATACACAATAAAAATATTAATTAATATGCTAAAAATATATATATATATTTAGCGATATTACTGCATACATTATATATACCTACACCATTACATGATAATTGTAATTAACTTACATCTTAGTCCCTAAACACACTTTATATGGTTTAATAATACTAAGTTTACCTTAATTTACATATATTTTATATCTATGTAGTCGTCCTTATATATATATCATATATCTATAGATAAATATGTAACTTATATAGGTAAATATGTAATTTAAAGGCGGTTATACCTGATAATCATATACATATAGTCATACAC
>CM047885.1:19796561-19832872 GCA_026212405.1 Petrea volubilis | reverse complement strand
CAATTCCTAGATTGCCTCGAGCTAAGTGATTGATTCTCCCTATTTTTCAGTGCGGAGTGCGTGACTCAGTGGTGGCATGCATTATTTCTATAGGTATGATTGCTTTTGACCTATAAATGAGAGCGTATGAGGTTTCCTCTTATTGTCGTTGTCGTATAGTCTGATAACTTAAAGCACGCCAGGGAGTTCATCGGCTGACTTTCCTTTATATACATCGAGGGAGGCCTTCAGATTTTTTGGTAGATTTCGATTAGCATGAGCTCCTCCCTTTGTGAAGATGGGATCTAATCAGGGTGACTTTCCTCTGGATTGCCAAGCAAGAGCTCGATCATTTTAAATTCTCCGAGGTGCTCGACCCTTTCTCCCCCTTTTTAGCTTCCATGACTTAAGCCCTTCTGGTATGTTGATTACCTAGTGTGACCTGCTTGACTTGATAGTATGGCTAGTTTTTCCTCTTTCTTTTGTTCAAAGGAAATGGTGTTTGAACAGGTTGCATTTCTATTTTTTCTAGATTCATTTTTTGAATAGTAGAGTAAAAAAACAAACATTAGCAGAGCTTTCATTATCAACCAAAGTATAGGTAACATCAAATTTGAGACATCTAGAATAACAACCATCAAATAGTCGGGTGATTCACCCACTCCCGATGGGTGCTTCACATCGACTAGTCACTATTACTAAAACTATGGCATTCAAGCCAATGCTACTAACCAAGCGGGACACTTACTTCTATTTAGAAACTGCCATCACTTGTTCTGGCTTCCTCGTGATGCGCTTCCTTCTCAACTTGAAATCCTCTCTAGTTGGCCCCCACACCGTGGTGATTGTGTACGTCACCCCTCACGTGGAGAGGTTATTGTTGATTGGCTCCTTGCCACTTCTCCTGGAAGGAAAGCTTCCAATGCTATCCCAAGGGACCAAGGAGAACGGGCTCTTTCCCATCAAGCTGAAGCCTAAAGATTGTTTGCTACAAACTCGTTGAGCATGCCCTTTCAGACCAAATGCTCGATTTCATCTTGGAGTGCATAGCATTCGTTTGTCATGTTGCCGTTTTCATTTTATAAAAAGTAAAGTACTTTTCAAACTTCTTAATTCCCTTCTCTCGAGCATTTTTTTAGGAGTATTGAAAAGCTTCTTTTTGACCACAGAGTAAATGTGGCTATGTGGGGCATTCAGTGGTTCGTGTCTGCATATCTTCTAATAGGGGCCTCTATCAGGTCTTTGGCCTCTATCCTTTAAGACCTCCTTTCAAGGTCCCTCTTTTCTTTCACTTCTTGTTTTCTTTTTATTCCATGGGAATTAATGTGGTACATCTCCTTGGAGATCATAAAGCTGGAGGTCAAATTTTAGAGCTCTCTCATGGATCGAGGGGTGTTAAGAATGATAGCCTTCGAGTAAATCCTCTTGTTGGATCCCCTGCAGGTGAGTGTGAGGCAGTTTTGTGTTTTTCTTAGACTCAAAGTAACGCAAGAACTGATCTGCTAGCTCTTTGAAAGAGCGGATGGATTTTGGTTGGAGAGAAAAAACCTTTGGCGAGCTAACCCAAAGAGTGCGGTAGCGAGGAACTTGGTGATCATGCCACTCGAAATCTATTGGATCATAGCGTGCTCAATTTGGAAGGGATGATCCTCCGAATCGGTAGTTCCATCGTAGTGGCGAAGGTTGACTTGGACCCTGTCATGTTATCCTATCTTCTTTTCTTGGATATGAAGGGCAAAGGCCATTTATCTTTGACCATACTATCGACTAGTTACGGGTTCCTGGTCATATTTAGAGCTCTGTTGGTTCCTGCTCGGCGATTTTGCACATGAGTTGTTGTAATGGGCGCTTCATTTGCTTGACTTCTTTTAGGATCAGTTCTGCTTGTGAGTTCCCTATTGAGGTTACTTGATTGGAGCATCAAGGCCCCGGATGCTGATTGTTGTGGTCGTAGGCCTGGCCATGATGGTTCGAATCTACCACTTCTTGATCGTGCACGGGGCGGTAGCTTGCAGTACGACCTAAGCTTTGATGGGAAAGAGTTGTCTCAAGTGTCTCGAAGGCTTGAAGGTTGTAGTGCCCTATGAAATCCCTCAACCTCTTGAGAGGCAATGTGGCCATCTCCTCAGTAGCGAAGGGGGATCCGTTTGGCCTGCTCAAGGTGGAGGAGCCTTGCTTTTTTTTTTTTTTTGGTAATGAGAGCCTAACCAAGACTCAAGTGTTAGATCCTCAGACAATAACTGCTGAATTTCGCCAACAGGCGGCTCATCCCAGATAACAAGGGGCCTTTCCAGATTATGTCCTCTCTTCACCAACCAAGCCATTTGTTTCCAGTCCTCTTCGTGTGCTTGAGTTCGACTTGCCATGGTCTTCTCAAGAATGCTCTGCAGTCTTCCATTAGTTGTCCCAGGGGGTGTTCTCGGTTATCGCCCTTTTTAATAAGGTTTAAAACAACCTCCGAGTCAATCGCAAAAGCTTGGGGAATCTTCGATCCCAAGCCAATCGTAGTCCCTCTCTCAATCCCAATAACTCTGCCGTAGTATCGTTGTACTCCAAGCTTGACTGCAAAGCCCACAATCCACTTCCTGCGTGGTCCGAACAAGACCTCCAGCGCCTGCTGAATCCTCATCCCCTGTTGTAGCTTCCATCAGTATTAAGCTTCAGCCACCTTTCGAGGGGGGTTTTCCAACGACTTGCTCCGAATCTGGTCTCGTACGAGTGGCTTCTCAGGAAAGGCCGCTTCGAGATCAATCACCAGGTTTCTGATGTTATACACTGTTTTCAGATGCTCCCATACTCCTTGAACTCCAATTTGTTCCTTGACGTCCAAAGTGACCAGATCGTTGCCAAGAAAACGTGACTCCACCTGCTATTGGTGCAACGATGTTCTTGAAATCTACTGTCAAATTTAATCGAAACCAATCATCACATTGATGGCAGAAACTCAGTGAAGACCGAGTTGGAGCTAGGATCCACTCCCAACAGCTTTCCCTTTCGGCACAGCAGAAAAATATGTAGTTCGTCCTTAGAATTCCCGGGCATAATTTACTGCACCCTCGTTGCACTATCTTCTTCTGAAGAGTAGCGACTTTGTGAGCAACTCATGTGCATGCACACCACAGTACCATTTGAATTTGTCCGGCACTGATCACCCAAATCCACTTCCAATCCGTTACTTTCCCTTGGTGTAAGTGAATCCATGACTGTAAATAGAATAGCCGATTTGCACGTAAACCTGCTATTCGACGTTGCTTTCCAGATTCGCTTATCTTTGTTGTTCCTTTGAAGGGGTACTGGCATGCTACGAATCTTATGTTTGAGCTCCTCTGGCATCGACGTCTCAATCTTGAGAGATCCCAGCCTTGCGGGTGTGATGCCATAATGTCCGACACCATGTACATGGCCTCTTCTTGCTTGATCCCTTTCGTCGAGACTATCTGCCAGCCGTTGACAACCGACCCACCTATCAACTATAAGGAAATGCTGGTTCCAGTACCAATTCTCCCAGCTTATCCGCCCTTCAACAGCTGTGATACTCTTCATAACACCACTTCCAAGTTCTAGATGAGGGTCGCTTTTGGACGATGTAGCATGATATCTGCGTTGTTTATATTTATCCTTGAAGACTTAACCCAAAAAACAATCATCGTTCCTAATTACCCCCATCCCCACCTTGCCAACAATGCCATATTCATCCTGTGAGATTCTTTGATATTGAGTCCCCCTTCCGCCTTGGTACGAAGTAGTTTCCTTCTCCCATCGTACCAGATGCACCTTCCTCGTATTCTCCGCGGCCCCCCCACAAAAAGTTACGATTTATTCGGTGATCCAACGGACAACATATCTTGGCTGGTATCCAGTTGGTGTGCATCGTGTAATCGGTATGGCAGACTGTCGATTTAATGAGTGTAGCCCGCCTGCCAAATTAAGTGTTTGCAGCTTTTCCACGCTGAAAGCCTGCTCTGTGTAGTCTAAGGTAGATTTAAGTCAGTTACTATCAAGTTAAGGATTCGAGAAGAAGATATACGAAAACTGCCTTTAACACAAGGTACGGACACTATGAATTTGTAGTAATGCCATTTGGACTAACAAATGCCCCAGCTACTTTTATGGATTTAATGAATCGAGTATTTCAACCATACTTGGACCAGTTTGTTGTGATCTTTATTGATGATATATTAGTATATTCCTCGGTCTAAGAAAAAACACAAGGAGCATCTAAGAAGAGTCCTTCAAACCTTGAGGGAAAGAAACTTTACGCTAAATTTAGCAAATGTGAATTTTGGTTGAACAAGTAACATTTCTTGGCATATCATATCTAAAGATGGAATCTCGGTGGATCCAGATAAGATAAAAGCAATTATGGAATGGAAACACCCACGACTGTTACAGAGGTACGAAGCTTTCTAGGACTTTGCCGGTTATTATCGACGAGTCATTGAGGGGATTTTCTAAAATTGCTCAAACCTTGACAAGATTAAACACAGTCAAAGTGAATTTATTTGGAATGAACGGTGTGAAGCAACTTTCAAGAGTTGAAACACCGACTAGCTACTGCCCCTATTTTGAGTTATACCCTGTGAAGCGAGGGATTTACGGTATATACTGATGCATCCAAAGAAGTTTAGGTTGTGTACTTATGCACATGGAAAGGTTATTGCTTATGCCTCTCGAAAATTGAAACCCTATGAAGGAAATTATCCCACTCATGACTTAGAACTTACTGCTATCCGTTTTTGCCCTCAAAAAGTGGAGACATTATCTTTAGGGGACAACCTTTGAGGTATTTAGTGATCATAAAAGTTTAAAATACCTATTCTCTCAGAAGGAATTGAATATGAGACAAAAGGCGGTGAATGGAAACATAGCTGATTTGATTTCAACTTTAATACCACCCCGGAAAGCCAACGTAGTTGCAGATGCACTAAGCAGAAAAACCACTCTTGATTACCGTACAAGTAACAAGTGGGAATTTTCAAAAGAGGATAATAAACTGAGCCCTAGGGACAGAACACTTTAGCATATTAGTCTCATATCTCCAAGCTCAACCCGTGTTATTACAATAAATCAAAAAAGCACAACAACAAGATGAGAGTTTCACAAAACTATGGAAGAAGATTAGCAAAGAGCCAGGGACAAGCTTTACATTAGCCAATGATGGACTTTTAAGATTTCAAAATCGGATATGTTCCCCAATAATGCTAACCTAAAAAGGAGAGTATAAAGAAAGCCATAAGTCTAGGTATACGATTCATCCAGGAATAACCAAAATGTAGAAGACATCAAGAGAGACATATTGGTGTAACAACATAAACGAGAGAGCTGAATTTGTATCCAAGTTTTGACGTGTCAAACAGTAAAAGCTGAACACCAGAAACCCTTTGGATTACTACAAAACCTTTACCATACCAGAGATGGAATAGGAACATATTACTATGGATTTTGTCATGGTCTATACCCCGAACTCAAAAAGCAATGAGCTATATGGTGATTGTGGATAGGCTTACAAAGAGTGCACATTTTATGCATTTTCAAAAAATTGCTCTTTGGATAAAATGGCAGAACTCTACAACAAGAAATAATTAGACTTCATGGCAGTCCGGTTAGTATAGTCCTCTGACAGAGACCCACGATTTGTTTCAAATTTTGGGCGGGGCTACAAAGTGCTCTAGTACAAAATTAAAATTTAGTACTGCTTTTCATCCTCAAACTGGATGGACAACAAAAGGGTATAGCAAATCCTCGAAGATATGCTCCGAGCATGGCACCTTAGATTTGGAGGAAGCTGGGATCGTCATCTCGCTCTAGCTGAATTTGCTTACAATAATAGTTATCAGACTACAATTGGCATGGCTCCATTCGAAACACTTTATGGGCGAAGATGTAGATCACCAGTCTGTTGGGATGAGGTAGGTGAAAGAAAACTAGTGGGTCCAGAACTAGTACGGGAAACTACAGAAGCCATCCAGACATCCGAAGACAATGACAATACCCAAAGTCACAAAAGAGTTACACAGATAACAAACGAAAAGACTTGGAATTTAAAGTGGGAGATTTGGTGTTCCTAAAAGTTTCACCAAGGAAAGGTGTCCTAAGATTTGGTAGAAAAGGGAAGCTTAACCCCAGATACGTTGGTCCCTTCGAAATACTGGAATGAATAGAAAAGTTGCGTACAAATTGGCATTGCCTCTAGCTTTGTCCGATGTCCATAATGTTTTCCATGTTTCAATGCTAAGAAAATACCATCCAGATCCTTCTCACGTCTTAAATTATGGAGCCATCGAGATAGACAAAGATTTGACTTATGTGGAAGAACCAGTCCAGATCTTGGAAGTCAAGGAACGAGCACTATGAAACAAAACCGTTCCCCTTGTAAGAGTCCTATGGAAGTATCATGGTCTTGAAGAAACTACTTGGGAAAGACTAGAGGAAATGATGGAAAAATATCCCCAGCTCTTCAATTAAACCAAAGAATAAATTTCGCGGATGAAATTTTTGTAAGGAGGGGAGGATGTAATACCCGGTATTTCTTATTAATATATGAATGATTAGTAATTACATTTACAAATTGTGTAAATTTTATTAATTCTTTTGTTTGTAAATTATGTGCTAGAAATGATAGTCATATACACAATAAAAATATTAATTAATATGCTAAAAATATATATATATTTAGCTATATTAATTCATACATATATATAATACCCTTACATGAATAATTTAAATTAATTACATATTAGTCCTAAACACACTTTATATGTTTAATAATACTTAATTTACTTAATTACATATATTTATATCTATGTAGTCGTCTATATATATATACATATATCTATATAGATAAATATGTAATTATATAGGTAAATATGTAATTAAGGCTTTTACTTATAATCATATACATATAGTCATACACGTATATGTATATATATAATTATATAGTGATTTATATACATATAGTTGTATATACATACAGTTACATGTATATAGTTATATATATAGTATTCTGTCATATATATATCTAATTATAAATAGGTATATGAATAAGTTTAGATAATATATACTTACATAATAAATTAAGACATATGCTCATGATGTCATTATCTTCATTGAAATAAATTCATACACCTAAGATATACACTTGTAATAATTTTGCTAATATAGCCAACAATTGTAGGGATAAAAATTAAAGGAAGAAGCATTGTTATCATCTTATTAAACTAGATTAACACATAAGACAATCTAGGTAAACACATATTAGAATCTAGGGTGCAAAGTCATGATCTTAGGATCACAAGTGTAAATTATAACCACAAATTATGTGAACACAATTAATGAAATGCTTAGTTGTAATTGAACACAATTAATGAAATGCTTAGTTGTAATGTGAACACAATTATAACAAGCTTAGTTGTAAAAATGTAACAAGATACAAGATAAATGAATAAAATAATCGTCTTTCTTGCCAACAACTATAAAAAGGGGAGGGGGACTGTGCGTCCAAACACAAACACACACTACTCAACACACTACTTTCTACACTCACACACACTTCATGTCACACACACACACTACTACACAAACACATATATATATATATATATATATATATCAAGAAAATTAGCTTAAGGTAGAGATTTTCCAAATTATATGAGTTAGTTTAGGCATGTAGAATCCTTAAATTACAATTGTTATCTTGGCATGTTCATTTATAATCATCTATCATGTGTCATTATACATGCATATAGTTAGACATAAGTATGATATAATATGTTTTATACTATTATCGTGTTAGGCAATTTATGTTTTAGTTTTTCTATGTGCAAAAAAAAACATGTTTATGTATGAAAACTTAATTGCGCATGCCGGGCCCCGATGTGTTACGGTGGGGATGGGGCAGAGTGTCGGCCGGGCAGCAATGGGCTTGCCGGTCTTAATATATGTTCTCTCGCCATCCCTGGTCCTAATCCCACCTTACCCGGACGGATTGTTCCGTGTACTGAAGTGGGTCATAGGAATTTGGCGTAATCTCGAGATACGACCACTGGTGAATAAGGTAGGAATTGATATTGTTGGAGAATAAGGTCGGAAAGGAAAAATATGTTGGGAGTTACAAGGAAGTTGAAATCACTATTTGTGATTCAAAGGTAAAATGAAATGTGAAATTATGTGATACAATGTGCTTACATGTTTTAATACACACACTATCACCTTATATGATTTGGTAAAATTTCTACTCAACTGTGATGTTGACCTGTTTTGTGTATACTATTTATTTTAGGGAAACAGGCTCTCCAAGATAGCACGCACGAGATTCTAGGAAATTATGACGTGGATTCCTAGTTAGGAATTAGTACTAGATTTTGCAAGTTTATGTTCCTGAACCAGCTTAGTTAGGGTATTATGTTTTCAAGTTTCATTGTATAATATTAAATAAAAGAACGTTTGCTTATAAATTTTATCCTATAAGAGGTTCGTGTTGTTACACACACTACTTTCTACACACGCACACGCTTCACGTCACACACACACACTACTATACAAATACATATATATATACATATATCAAGAAAGTTAGTTTAGGTTGGAATTTTATCAAGTTATATAAGTTCTAGTATATGCATGTTAGAATGTTAAATTATAATTATTATTTTGCATGCTTATTTACAATCATCTATATTATGCTCATATCATATGTTGTTATGTCATTATGCTTGCATATAGTTAGATATAATTATGTTATAATATGTTCTCATATTCTTATCATGTTAGGCAAATCATGTCTAATTAAAATTAAGTTCCATGTGCAAAAACATGTTTATATGTTTATGTGAAACTTAATTGTGCATGCCGGGCCCCGATGTGTTATGGTGGGGATGGGGCAGAGTTCGGCCGGGCAGCAACGGGCTTGCCGGTCTTAATATATGTCTCTCGCCATCCCTGGTCCTAATCCCACCTTACTCGGACGGAGTGTTCCGTGTACTGAAGTGGGTCGTAGGAATTTGGCGTAATCTCGAGATACGACCACCGATGAATAAGGTAGGAATTGATATTGTTGAAGAATAAGGCCGGAAAGGAGAAATGTGTTGGAGTTATAAGGAAGTTGAAATCATTATTTGTGATTCAAAGGTAAAACGAAATGTGAAATTATGTGATACAATGTGCTTACATGTTTTAATACACACACTATCACCTTATATGATTTGGTAAAATTTCTACTCAACTGTGATGTGGACCTGTTTTGTGTATACTATTTATTTTAGGGAAACAGGCTCTCCAAGATAGCACACACGAGATTCTAGGAAATTATGAAGTGGATGCCTAGTTAGGAATTATTACTAGATTTTGCAAGTTTATGTTCCTAAACCAGCTTAGTTAGTGTATTATGTTTTCAAGTCTCATTGTATAATGTTAAATAAAAGAACGTTTGCTTATAAATTTTATCCTATAAGAGGTTCGTGTTGTTACACGTTTTCCCTCATGTAGAGAGAAAATTTTGAAATCCCTTTGCAGCCTTGCTTTTTTGATTGGTGGAAAATGGAGCGAACGGGGTCGTTGGTGGGGTTGCCCTCAATGAACCGGCTACATAGAGAGGTAATCTCGGCTAAGACCCTCTGATACGTAAATCAAAATTGAGGGGGTAGATTATCTAGCTGGGATAGTAAATGACAAGGTTAAGTATTAAATGAGGGCTTACCTGTCGCATTAAATGAGGTGGTAGATATAAAGAGAGGATCTTAGCTTAGGAGTCCTTGGGGAGATCAATAATTTCCCCAAGTGGTCCCTAAGCTTATTAGGCCATCATGGGGTGACATGGTTCTGTCCATAAATCTAGGAATCTAACATGATGCCTTCAGGTTGACCATATTAATGAGATATGGAATTAGATGCACCCAACATAGTTGAATTGGCATTGCATTTAATGCTGGTATAGGCTGACACGGCTTGCATTGAATGCATTACGTATCCGATAAGTCAAGAGGCATAACATCACGCTTTTTCTTGTCTCCAAAGCTTGGGGTGAGCTGGAAGGTTTCCCCTCGAATACCTGATCAATATAAGTTGAATGTAGAGGACACCATTGCTCTCGAACTCAATTTGTGGGCCCAAACCCAATTGGAAATTAAGCACGCGGCAACTTGGAATTCTGCCACATCAGTGGCGCTTTTTGTAATTTTGTTAAATAGTGAAGATGATCAAAAGTACATTAAAAATGAGAAAACACAGACCAAGCATGTATAATCACACCGTCAGCCATTAATGAAATTGGGATTTTATGCCAGGAATAGTATTACACATGCAGGGTTAGCCTTTTTTCTGATCATAGAAGGGTTTTTAGTTATTTCACCAATCCGTTTATTTGTATAATGAAGATAATGGTTGGGATATTACGGGTACAAATGTCCTCTCTCATATGAAAAGTCACTGAAAATCACACACCAAGCGCGTGAAGTGCGTAAGTGTATATTGTGCATCATTTCTAATTTCTCAATGGAATCTGCGCTATTGTGCATCATTTCTAATTTCTCAATGGAATCTGCGCTATTTTTTTGTTTTTTTTGGACAGGATTGTTTGACCTTTTACAAATTTCACATGTGTCTGGTGTAATTAACCCACAGTTTAACTCAGTCAAATTTATTTAACTTGTAATGGAGCTACCAAACGAATTTACTATTTTAGATCAGCGATCAATTGAAGGTTATCCTACTTTCCACATTATTTTAAAATCCAAATTATTTTGTAGAAATTTTATTAAATTTCCAAAAAGAACATAATTTTTTGGTATTTATAATTTCTTCTATTTCAAAAATTTACGATGCAGGTATTTTGTGATGCACTATAAATGCGTTGTAAGTTATTTATTTACAAGAAGCTCTTCTTGTCCAATTAACATCCCTAGGAGTCGAGCTCACATTGTTTAAATTAATCCATTTTGGCTTTTAAGTTATATGATAATAAGTTTAGCTATGACATTTTTTTCAAGCATTAGTTTGTTCGTTTTTCAATTTTCTAACAAATATAATCAATTGACAAAATTATGTTGCTAGTTTAGCATTGTACTTATACTTTGTGCTTGGACTGTCAATGGGTGGGTATTTACCCACCCAGGCCCAAAAAAACAAAATATTACCCAGGCCCAAATCCAATTAATTTTACCCAGGTCCAAACCCGACCCAAACCCAACAAAAAAATATAATTGGGCTTTGACTCGATTATTACCCGATTACTACCCAATAACCCGTAACTCAATCCCTACCCGACTCAAACTCTGTTTCTCTCTCTCTCTCTCTCTAGACAACACATCGTCACACACAAACTCTCACTCTCTCTTTCTCTCTTCCTATCTCCCCATACCACCGCCTCCGCCGCGCTGCACAGAACCGCCCAACCCCACCGTGCTGCCTCTCTCTCTCTCTTTGTGTCCCCACCACGCCTTCGCCGCGCCACCCCGCCTCCGTTGATCACATCGGAGAATTGTTAGTGGCGGCTGCTCTTCGACTGGGTTTGTTTACAACTTCATAACATTTTCTGTATAAATTAAATTAACATAAATTTCTCGCGATAATTATTAAGTTTTATGCATGCCTGCTGCTTGTGAAAAATCCTAGCAGAAATTGGGAGAGGAGGAGAAGTGGGTCGTACGTTTTTATGTTTTCTTTCGCTTTATAGATAATATTTTGGTGGCTAAATCAAGAATTGCCTCATATAGTGCGATATCTTATAGATTTTGCTGATTTTTGTTTCCATATCTTCTTCGTGCTTGCAATTCTGTTCTACGCCTTGCAATTTGAACTTTGTGTATGTATGTATATGTATATATGTATGTGTATGCGTTTGCTGATGTTTACTACTCAACACAAGACTAAATACAAATATGGGTATTTTTTTATTACTGTAATTAAAGCTTTGTAATTAATTGCCAATGATAATGTTTGTTTTTTTTCTATTTTTCTCTCTTTCTTTTGTTTTTTTAGAGAGAGAGACAATAGATTAATTATGATTGAAGGGAAATTATATTTACCCCATAACCATTGTGACAAAAATTAAATAGAGTCTAACATATAGAACCAAATAAAATGACATCATCCTTAAAATTGTCGTTAGAGTTGTTTTTTTTTAAGTTTATATATTTTATTTTTTGTTCTCTATTGCAATCTATTCAACTACATCCATGCCAACAACAAACAACATGTGAAGATTAGCATGTTAGCTCTAATTCTAGTTGGTTAAAAAAAAAAAAAAGGGGTCCGGCCCAGACCCGACCCAAAAAAATCGAGTCTGAATTTTACCCAATTCCATAGGCCCGCCGGGTCTGGACCGGGCCCGGGTCAGGTCCAGGTCTAATACTTTTTTTTGAGGTATTAATTGGGTTTGGGCCTGGGTGGGTATATGCCCACCCATTGACAGGCCTACTCTGTGTTTTTCTCTTTCTTCTTTTGTTAAAGTTAAAATGAATGCATTAAGAAAGAGATAAAAAAAAAGGAATGTAACTATTAATCACTTACAATTACAATTTTTATAATTATAAGATGATTTAAAGTATGGACACTTGAAACTAAGTAAAACTTGGTGTATATGAATTCTAATTTATTGAAAAGTTATTGTTCAAGCCCAAAAAATATATTAAGATATTTAAAAGAATATCCTTTTAAGATATTTTACAGAATTTTAAGGTAAAAGTCACATCACCTATATGACCCTATGTACCATGGCGTTAATACCAAATCTACGGCCCATACAAATTCCATTTCAAGTTTTTGAATAACAAGCCACAAGATAAATTTACAGGGATTAAAACTGTCATTAAAATCTAGTTTGATTTGACCAAAACAAAAGCCCTGAAAAACGCCACACAACGGCAAGGGTCGGGCCAAAAACAACCATAACCTGAACTAGATTCATGTCTGTTTCTAAACCCTAACCTTGGCATAATTATTCATAAATCTAGCACAGTTTTGTTTTCAAAAGATTATTCAAAAGATTATCAATTCCATGACATACATTTCATATTATGCAATTCAACACTAGTTTATCCTGCCATTCAGGCTAAATAAAGTATGAATTAAAATGATTAAAAGCAATTAAAGTCGTACCACCAAATAAGGATCAGTAATTCCACAAGCCACTCTTTTATCTTATTTTAAATATTTGTACAAAAGGGGTAGTGGGAGGTAGTAGTGCAAGATTGAAATTTAAAAATAAAACTAATAGTAGGATTAGCTCTACCTAAAACAAGAACATAAGTTTGCCCTTTATTACAACCTTGAGGACATCAAAATTTATTAAATGAAATTCATAGGCATGAATTATTGCTGCCTTGCAGTCTTTTCAGGCATGCATTATTGCTACCTCGCTGTCCCTTTTTGAATAATTGAGCAGGCATGCATTATTGCTGCCTTGCTATCCACTGCTGTCACTGTTGGCAGATTTGATTATGACAATTTCCATCAAGACTTTAGCAAGAAGAAGTTGGAAAAGATTTGATGAATCAAAGATCAAGCAATTCAAGGAAAGTCGGTTCTCACTTCATGGCAAGAAAGCCAGCTAAGGAAAGCATCCGTTGGAGGCTCAAATATCGCAAGAAGACATTGATCAATCTACAAAGGAAAGAATCCGCTGGAGGCTTAACTGTGGCAAGAAGCCATTGATCAATTGGCAAAGGAAAGAATCAATTTGAATATGAAAACCATCCTCACTAAGTATAAATAGAAGAAATCAACAAACAAGAAGTGTCAAACCTTGAATGTGTATGTGAATCAAAATTGATCCATAATCATAGTTTGGCACATCTCTAAGTAGTCATTGTGATCAAGATTGTGCTCTGAGTATTTCATTCAACTCACTGGTATAAGGCTGTAAGTGTGTTAAACAGCCGTGCACAGTTCCTGAACTAACGATTAAGACAGTTTAGTGTTAGGCTGTCTTCTGGAACTCGTGTTTTGTTCCAGCTTCATTCATTCTACTGTAATCTGGAATCTTGTGTTAAGTTCCAGTTTAATTAAATTTAGCTGTCTACTACAGCAATTGTTCCCTCATATTCTAACTCGATTTTCCAGTTTAATAAAGTTATATTATTCTTGGTATTTCGTGTTCTCAATTGGTATCAGAGCCAGGTTCTTATAAAAAGGTTTAACTAACCTGAGAAAAGATCCAAATGGCCTACCACACGCAGAGGTTTATGCCGAAGGATCATCATACTCTAAACCTCCTCTTTTCGATGGAACAAACTACTCAATCTGGAAAAATCGGATTGAGGAATTTTTCATCGCTATAGACTTCAGACTATGGAGAGTAGTAAGTCATGGTCTGTTTTCTATCACCAAAACTGATGGTGACAAGAAAATAGATAAGAAATATGAGGACTAAACTGATGACGATATGAAATTGCTCTTACTTAATGCGAAAGCAAAATACATATTATCTTGCGCCCTTACAAAAGAAGAACACAACCGAGTGAGCCCCTGTGCAACCACGAGAAAAATGTGGGAAATGCTACAGGTAACTCATGAAGGTACATCACAAGTAAGGGAAGAAAGGATTGCATTACTCACTCACCAGTACGAAATGTTTCAAATGAAAGTGGGTGAGTCTATTAATCAAATGAATACAAGATTCTCGGAGATCATCAATAACTTGGTCTCTCTTGGAAAAATAATTTCTGAAGAGGATCAAGTTAGAAAAATACTTTGATCATTCCCTAAAGAGTGGAGTCCAAAAGTGACTGCCATTCATGAGGCAAAAGATCTAAACACGTTATCTATGGTACAATTAATTGGATCACTTTATCTCATGAACTAACACTCATGAACAAAGAAGAAAAATTGGAACCTAAATCTTTAGCATTTAGTGTTAGTCAAGAAACACAAATTATTGAGCATGCATCAGAAGAACAACTAGACGCGGAACTAGCATTAATTACCAAAAGGCTACGTATGATTACGAGTGCTAAGAAAAGGTTCCGAAAAGGAAACCCACGAAGACCTAACACTGAACAACAAAAGGTCGACCCTATCATATGTCATGAATGCAAAGAGATCGGCCACATCAGGCCAGAGTGTCCTCAACTTAGAAGAAATTCAAAACCTAAAACGAAGTCTCTGACAGTGACATGGGATGATTCGGACCCTGAGCAGTTTGATAATGAAGAGGATTGCATTGCCTTTTTGGCTGATAATCAGGTACAATTGATTACCTTATCTGAATTTTTGGAAAATCCAGATGATATTGATCTGCATGAATTACTTGAGAGTAGTCAAAAGAAGATACTTGAAATGTCAAAAAGAAATAAAATATTGGAAAGAAATATTTTATGCATTCTCAAAGAAAAACAATGCATGGAGAAAAAATATCTTGAAACTTTATCAATTTTAAGTGAGGAAAAGGAAGTAATTGTAAAATAAAATGAGTTCTTATCAGAAGAAAATTCCAGGCTCATAATCTCATTGCATAATCTACAAAAAGCCAAAAGGAATGATAGGAAAACTCGCCAAAAACCCAAACAGTGTTATAATTGTGGAAAACTTGGTCATATATCGTATTTTTGCTATTCAGCTAGACCCAAAAACCAAGTGGGTTTGGGTACCAAAGCTAACTAATACTAATCTTGAAAGACCCAAAACAAAAGGGGTACCTAAAAGGGCTTTATGATGCAGGTACAATATACCGAGCATCCCAACTATGATAAATGGATTCTCGATAGTGAGTGCTCTAGACACATGACAGGCAACATAAAAGTATTTGCTAACCTAGAGAACTGCGACGGAGGTTATGTTACTTTTGCAGACAATATATACCAAAGCTAAGATCATTGGCAAAGGATCCATCGGCACAGGTTCCGGTACTTGTGTAGAGAATGTATGGCTGGTAGAAGGACTAGAGCATAATCTTTCAGCTTTCAAAAAGGGAACTGGTAAAAGGGATTCCCAAAATATACTTTGTTAAAAACAAGGTATGCAATGCATGTCAGAAGGGTAAACAGGTACGTTCCTCATTCAAATCAAAAGACATGGTTTCGACTAGTAAATCTTTGGAACTCCTTCACCTTGATCTCTTTGGACCAATGAGAACACGAACCATTGGTGGAAAAAGGTACGCATTCGTAATTGTTGATGATTTTACCAGATTCACTTGGGTGGGGTTTCTAGCCCACAAAAATGAAGCACTTTCAAGCTTCATTTCACTTGCTAAACGTATCCAAAATGAAAAAGGTTTTTCTATAAAAAGGATAAGAAGTGATCATGGAACTGAGTTTGACGAAAAACTTTTTTCAGAATTCTGTAATGACAATGGATATGTGCATGAATTCTCACGCCCAAAACTCCTCAACAAAATGGAGTTTTTGAAAGGAAAAACAGAATTCTCCAAGAAATGGCCAAAACCATGCTTAATGAATATGATTTACCAAAATCATTTTGGGCGAAAGCTGTAAATACTGCTTGCTATATCTCTAACAGAGTTTTTCTGCGCGCCAATTCTTAAGAAAACTCCATATGAACTCTGGCATAACAAAATTCCAAACATTTCTTATTTTCATGTTTTTGGATGCAAATGCTTTATACTAAATGATCGAGAAAATCTTGGAAAATTCGATTCAAAATCTGATGAAGGTAATTTTGTTGGATACTCCAATAATAGCAAAGCATTGCGTGTCTTTAATAAAACTAAAAGAGGCATTCAGGAGTCCATGCATTTTACATTTGATGAAACTAACCTAATTAACAAGGAGCCCTTGAGTATTGAAATTCCAGATGAGATAATTTCAACAAGAAGATCTCTGGATAACAGTACCAAGGAACCCGACATAGGTACTGGTACATGCTTGGAACAACCGAAGGCACCTAGAAAATTTAAGCATGCGTCAAGCCATCCAGCTGATAGCATCATCAGAGATCCAAATTCCAGTATAACCACTAGATCAAAAACGCAGCAAGTTGCCCTCGACAATAAAAATAATGAGGTACTTCTTTCACTCATTGAACCAAAAAATGTAAAAGATGCCTTACAAGACCCTTCGTGGGTCAAAGCAATGGAAGAAGAACTCAGTCAATTTCAGAAAAACCATGTCTAGAACTTAGTGGAACGACCAACACACAAGTCAATTGTAGGGACGAAGTGGGTATTTAGAAATAAGACTAATGAAAATGGTAAGGTTACCCGTAATAAAGCACGATTGGTGGCTAAGGGATATAGCCAGCAAGAAGGTATTGATTTTGATGAAACTTACACTCCAGTAGCTCGATTGGAACCAATACGTATACTTTTAGCTTATGCATCCTTTAAACAAATTACTCTTTATCAAATGGATATGAAAAGTGTCTTTTTAAATGGTATTATTCAAGAAAAAGTGTATGTTTCTCAACCACCTGGTTTTATTGACAAAGATTTTTCAAATCATGTCTACAAACTTTCAAAAGCACTTTATGGTTTAAAACAAGCTCCCAAGGCCTGGTATGAAAGGCTCAGCACTTATCTCTTATCAAATAAATTTCGTAGAGGATCCATTGATACAACACTTTTTGTAAAAGAAATTCGAAATGATTTACTTTTCATTCAAATCTATATGGATGATATAATATTTGGAAGTACTAATAACAGGCTATGTCAAGATTTTTCTCAGTGCATGCAACAGGAATTCGAAATGAGCCTCATGGGAGAATTAAGCTATTTCCTTGGGTTACAAATTATACAGACTTCCAAAGGAATTTTTCTCTTCCAAAAGAAGTATACAAGAGATATACTCCGAAAGTTCCAAATGGAACAATGCACAGAAATATCTACCCCTATGTGTATCTCCACAAAATTGGAAAAAGACGACGACGGTAAAAGTATTGACGAGAAATTATATCGAAGTGCCATCGGTAACTTGCTTTATCTTACTGCTAGCAGACCCGATATACTATTTGCCACTACTATGTGTGCATGATTCCAATCTAACCCTAAGGAATCTCATTTTAAAGCCGTTAAGCGCATTTTTGGATACTTAAAGGGAACACCTGATTTCGGGTTATGGTAGCCCAACACGAAATCTTTTTCTTTGGTTGGATACTCTGACACTGATTATGCAGGATGTTCTATTGATAGAAAAAGTACCAATGGCACATGTCAATTTCTTGGGGGACGTCTAGTAAGCTGGAGCAGTAAAAACCAATCGGTTGTAGCACTCTCTACAATTGAAGCTAAATACATGGCTCTTGGTAATTGCTGTACTCAGTTGCTCTGGATGAAACGAACTCTCTCTTATTTAAATCTCTCCTTCACAAATATACCCTTATTTTGTGATAATACTAGTGCCATATGTATCTCTAAAAACCCCATGTTTCATTCCAGAACCAAACATATAGACATTAAACATCATTTTCTTCGTGATCATGTCAATAACAACACTATACATATTCTGCATGTTAACACAAATAATCAGCTGGCAGATATCTTCACAAAGCCTCTTCCTGAAGAACGGTTTTGTGAAATTAGAAACAAATTAGGCATTCATGGGTGTGTGTCAGGAAAACTTTTTCAAATTCCGGGTACAACTCATCATACGCGTCTCTGACACTCCTATTCTAATTCATGTTTCTTTTCGTTTCACCTTCCTTCTTCAAATATATGCCCCAAATAATTCCACTCAAATTATTTATACTCGTCCTAGGGTTTCTCATTACTCATTCTTTCATCTTTACAAAATCGTGTTCTCTCTCGTTCCCACATACCCTAACCATGACGAAGTCCAAAAGTCTCTCCAAAGCCGCTACATCCAGCGCACGCCGGTACTTGCAAGTCGAATCGGACGAGGAGTTGTCTCCTCTTACAACCCTTCGTCCAATTAAGACCGATATGAAAACCCGTGGCAAGTCGAAGGGAAAAATCGCCGATCAAACTTCCGGAGCCACGTTCTAGGATGATTTGAACAGCAAAGAGCCCTTGTCACCCAATTCAGGGAGAAAGTTCCCTCGAACGAAGCAGTACCACTTCGATTCTATTCCATCTGTGGTAAAATTCAAAACTCCTCTCGCTTGTGATAAATTTCATAAGAAGTTTGAAAACGAAATGTGGAATTGGGGAAGGATGGTTAATTTTGACTCTATTCCTAATTGCTATGCTATAGACGTTATTAGAGAACTACATTGGGATAAAATTATGCAAATCAAGGAGATCGCATATCCATTAGTTGTCAAGCTTTTTTATGCAAATTGCATTTTTTCGGAGGATAAATTAAACAAGGAGATTTCCGTAAACTCCTTTGTACTAGGAAGAGATGTGTTTTTTGATGTTGAAAAAATTAATAGTTATCTTGGACTTGACAATGATGGTGTTCGGTATTTTGGTTTTGGGCCGTGGAACAAATCTAATGACTACAGTTGGGATGAAGCTAAACAAATTTTTTGGAATGGTGATAATTACTCTCTGGCAGGAGGTGATGGATTAAATGCTCTTGAGGTTAACCTGTTCATGCTTCATAAACTTATTTCTATGACTATTTTATCTGCCTCTATGGAAAGTGGGGGACACTCCACTGATATAAATTACCAATCTGCTTTTTTACTTTATATGGCTGTAAAACGGCAGAAGGTGAATCTTGGGTATGTCATTCTCAAATATATGGAACATTGCGATGGCCATGTGGCAGCAAATCTTCCTTATGCAATGCTTCTCACTTATTTCCTTCAAAAGGAAGGTGTCCCTCTGCCGGAACAATGGGCAGAGGAAACTAAGTACCGCAAAATTGTTACTTTATCAAGTCTTCAAAGAATGCGCATCCAATACTCTGCAAATGGAGTCTGGTATAAAGGCACACAGAACGATGAACCTCGGTTGCCTGAGCACGACAATGATGTTGCCCCTGACTTTGCTGCCCATGTCTCTGAACTTGGCTCTGCTTTAGGCACAGTCAGCACAAAAATGACAGCAATGACACACTCCTTGGATTAATTAAGCAAACGGATCAGCCTTCTTGAAGACACTGTTAAAAAGCTGGCACCGCTCCTCTTCATGATGAAGGGGGAGAGAATGAGAAAGAAAAGGAAAACACAAAGTTCGCTGAACCATGAAGACATGTCTTGCTTTTGCTTGGATCCCATTGTTCTGCTTCATTTTAATTTCTGTTTTTATTTGCCTTATAATTGTTTCCTTGGAACTTATGAACCATATCTTTTTGTTAATTCTATAACATTTATTTCCTTCGGAACTTATGAACCTGGTTTGTATTTTTTGAGGTAAACTCAATCATCTTATTTTTGTTTGTACGCATATCATTGTGGAAGGTGTTTGCCTGATCATCTCTTATTTACTATCGTTTATTACCAACGAAGGCATACTCCACACCAAGGAAATTCTATTTAGTTTTCAATGTTACATAAGATAGGTTGATGCAAGGAGACAGGACGAGCTCATTGTCATCATCAAAAGGGGAAGAATGTTGGCAGATTTGATTATGACAATTTCCATCAAGACTTTAGCAAGAAGAAGTTGGAAAAGATTTGATGAATCAAAGATCAAGAAATTCAAGGAAAGTCGGTTCTCACTTCATGGCAAGAAAGCCGGCTAAGGAAAGCATCCGTTGGAGGCTCAAATATGGCAAGAAGACGTTGATCAATCTGCAAAGGAAAGAATCCGCTAGAGGCTTAACTATGGTAAGAAGCCGTTGATCAATCGGCAAAGGAAAGAATAAGTTTGAATATGAAAACCATCCTAACCAAGTATAAATAGAAAAAATCAACAAATAAGAAGTGTCAAACTTGAATGTGTGTGTGAATCAAGATTGATGCATAATCATAGTTTGGCACATCTCTAAGTAGTCAGTGTGATCAAGAGTGTGCTCTGAGTATTTCATTCAACTCATTGGTGTAAGGCTGTAAGTGTGTTAAACAACCGTGCACAATTCTTGAACTAACGATTAAGACAGTTTAGTGTTAGGCTGTCTTCTGGAACTCGTGTTTTGTTCGAGCTTCATTCATTCTGCTGTAATCTGGAATCTTGTGTCAAGTTCCAGTTTAATTCAATTTAGCTGTCTACTACAGCAACTGTACCCTCATATTGTAACTCGATTTTCCAGTTTAATAAAGTCATATAATTCCTGGTATTTCGAGTTCTCAATCACTATCATGGTTGTCGTTGTAGGTCCATTATTGGGTGTCTTCATCTTTTGAAGATGATGCCATCGAAGTATTAGATTTAATTTCTACATCTCAAATTTTTCTTAAATCATTTTTCATTTCTTCAATATATGATTCAATAATTTAATCCTTGGTTATTGTTCCTTTCTGTATTTGAATTTTTTTGGCAATATGCTAGAATGGGCTAGGTGACTCCTTTTGCTGTCTGGATATGATTTTTCTTTATATTCTTCAATTCTTTGATGAATTTCATCAATTGTCTCTTGACCCAACAATTTTTCATCTTCTTTCTGTACTAACTTATTCCAAAACTTAGTAAAGATTCTTCTTAAGCATGGAATATTTTGTAGTGTATAACCAAATTCAAGTACCCATTTGTAGATATAAGAAATAGAAAATTCCATAAAGAAATACATTGAAGCTAGTCCCTCAATCCATCTATTCTGATGTTCCATTTCAATTAATTTTGGTGAAACATTCACCCACCCAGTATATAAACCTTTAAATGGTTCTGGTAAAATTTTATGGATGGACCATAATTTGTCCACCATTGAAAATACCAATTCGGTTGTTCCTCACATTTATAAACTTTAGGGGAGATTTTGAAAAACCAAGAATGTTTTCTTTTAGAATTTTCATTAAAAAATGCTTTATGAAATGCTTCAACATAGTCCCAGCAATTGAATTTTATCGGAACTTTTAATTTTGGATGGATATATTCCTTCTCCCTTAACATGCTAAGACTCTATTCTTCTGCAGATATTATCCGCTTGATAATAATTTTATTAAAGTTATAAACCTGCTTATTGTTTGCTAGGGTAAATGTGAAAATTCACATGATCTAGCAATCTGAAGCATTATGTATTTATCCTAGATGGATATATTCCTTCTCCCTTAACATGCTAAGACTCCATTCTTCTGCAAATATTATCCGCTTAATAATAACTTTATTGAAGTTATAAACTTGCTTATTATTTGTTGGGGTAAATGTGAAAATTCACATGATCCAACAATCTGCCACAAGATATTGTATTTATCTTCTTCAGCAATTTGGATATGCTAATATCCTGATTTTAAATCAAATTTTGAAAATATTATTGCATCATGCAACCTATCAATTAATTTTTTTTTATTGGTATAGGATACCTAATCCATTTTAAAACTTCATTACAAGGTTTATAATTTCTAACAAGTCTTGGAACACCTCTTTCTTGTTCTGCATATTTATTAGCATAGAAAGCTATGCAAGACCACGGAGATTTTGACTGCCTTATTAACCCTTTTTGCAAAAGAGAGGCAATTTCCTTTTTATATAATTCTAAATATTCAAAATTCATTTGGCATAGCTTAACTTTTGTATGAATTTTCTTTTTATCAAAATTTTCTTCTTAAGGAAGGGACACAATGTGTTTTTGTCCTGTTCCAAAAGGCATTAGGATCGTCATTGCACACTTGTATAAAAAATTGGTTTGTTATTAGTTTTATTTTTTTCTTGTGATTTTGGATTTTCCAGTTTTTTTCAATAGTAAGAATATTAATCTATTGTTTAAGAAAATTCATTTGATGATTTTTTGCTATAAGCAATTCTCTAATTTCATTAAGAACTCTAGTAAAAGGTTTTGTTATAACTTGGAAAATTATTTCTTTTCCTTCAAAGGTTCCAATAAAGCCATTTTCATTTATATTTTTTATAGGAAAAATCTTTTTTAATAATGGAGTTCCCAATATAATTTGATTGGTAATATTCTTAACAAGTAAAAAACTTGTTGGAATACAGACTTTGTCTTTACAAATATATGCATTGGGGATTTTATACTATATATCCATTTTATGACCATTAGTTGAACTAAGAGAATGAGTAGTTTTATGAAAATACCTGGTTGGATTAATTCCTTCATGTATGCAACTTAAATCAACTCCACTATCAACCAATGCAGTTCATTCTGTTCTAAAATTATTGTCAATGAGTAAAGTAATTTTTACAAACCATTTTTGTGAAATTACCATCTCAAGGGTAGAAAGGAAATTCTCATCTTCAGAAAATCTTATTGAATTTCAAAATCAAAGGAGCCAAATGAGCATAATCTTGTAATACGATTTATGTGAGTATACTAAGTTTAATCTGATAACTAAGTAATACTTGGTGTATATGAATTCTAATTTATTGAAAAGTTCTTGTTTAAGCCCAAAAATATATGAAAGAATATCCTTTTAAGATATTTAAAAGAATTTTAAGGTAAAAGTCCTTTTTGTGTTTCTCCTCGGTGTGGTTAATGTTTCAGTATAGTCCATTAAAATTATATGATACGGTTCATTTTGTCTTTTCTCTTTTATTTTCTTTATCACTTGATTTTGTATCTTTATTATGTTGATATGTTAGCATGTCCCCTTAAACTGTTATTATGCGACACATTTTATTTTATTCTTTTATCATGTGTATATCAGTATATGTCATGTCATGTTATTGCTGTACACACTTTAGTTTGACTTTCAACTCATTTTTTCTTCTTCTTCTTATCATGTAGTCCTATAGGATATAGATAACTAAAAGGGTCGCCTTAAATTTATTAATTAAGAAAGATGTGGTATAGTAGTTACAATGGATAAAATCTATTTTGATCCCTAATATTTGAATTCAATCTCAAACTAGTTCTCATGTTTTAAATTGACTTCAATCTCATTCTTTCGATCATCATTCGATGACTTTTTGTCACGATCCGGAAAAATACCCCTTCATTTTATTAAAATATATTGGATCGAAACGCGCAACAATAAATATTTTTATTGCAAATATATAATAATATAGAAATTTAGTACAATATCGTGAAATCGCAGTTGTATAAAAGTTGCTATACAAGTGAAAATAATAACTTTAGCTAAATAAAATCTTTGTAATGCCCTCTCGGTGCCTTCCTCCTGATGGGTTAGAATGTTTTTGCCTAGAAAAAATGTGTTCATAACACATGTCAACACAGCTGTTGAGTAGAAATTTTACTTAATCACATAAGGTGAAGGTGTGTGTTTAGGTGAACATAATCACATAATTTCATATAAAAATCACAATTTATGTTTTAGGAGAGCATATGCTTGACATAATAAGGCATGAACATAAACTAGAGCATATAAATTACACTTAAGGAGTATTTCAAATATAGATGCAAGCATAAACAAGTAGACTTATGGAATCAAGCAAAATTCCTACCTTCAAATGTTTTAAGGAAAAAGTGGGTATATAAAGGGCTATATGGAAGGCTAATAGGTATATATGGATGAAAATAGAAGGGTTTGTGTATATATATAGGTGGGTGGAAGATATACTATAAAAATAAAGTGTTTTGGGTGTTGAAAGTAGAATAAATGTGGGGGTGTGTTTTTAGGCGGGATTTAGGGATGAAAATGGGGTTGGGGTTGTGATCTATTTATAGAGGAGAAAAGTAGAAATAAGTAATATTATAACAAAATAAATAGATAACCATACATTATATATGGATATTTATATGTACACATATCTATATGAATTACCTAGTATATATATATATATATATATATATATATTTATGTATGTGGACATGTAAGTGTTTATGTAAATGTATAACTTACCACTAGCATATATATGTGGATGTGTGTGTGTATATGTAGATATAGAAATTACCACTAATATATGTATGGATGTGTGTGTGTACATGTAAGGACCCGTATTCTCACTCCCATTATGTATAGATATAAGTATATGTGTTTATTTTATATTTATAGGTATACGTTTTCATAATGTTAATACCTTGTATTGCATATTCGTTTTTTCGAAACATGTATAAGTTAGGATTATTTCTTGTCCTAGTTAAGCATCATATAAACTATATAATTCATAAAAATATATGTATACACACATAAATATATATATATATATGTATGTTTGGTTTTGTGTAATAAGATTTAGAAGATGTTTGGAAAAATCGTAAAGAAAGCCTAAAATTGCATTTTCTACCCCTAAATGATATTTTCTTCCATAAATATGTAAAATAAGTAAATAACTTATAAATTTTCAGATTTTAACTAAGGGCGGACGTTTTTTAAGGTATAAGAAACATAAAAATGTTTTATACTTGGTAGAAAATCATTCTCAAGTCTTCATCCTTCAAGTAATGATGATTATGTACAAGTGTGCATACACTTGTATAATTCTTTCTAGATATTGTTATACATGTATGGACCAAATTAGCCTAGACTAACACTTAACCTAATTAGACTAACACTTAACCTAATTAGGCTTGTTAGTTGGACACTTAGTTGGAAAGAAAGAAATGATGAAGATTAAGACACAATAGTATTTTAATGCTATTTGTTACATTACTAATTATAAGAAGGATTAGGCATTAAGCATAAGAAACCACAAAAATCACCACACACCCCCTAAAAAACGTGCACTCTGCCCCTTATAGTCTCTTGCCTTCATCTCTTGTTAATTTCATCACAAATTTCAGCACTTTCATCCTTACACTTCCATACATCCTTTAAACTACAAGAACCTCTACTACTAGAAGGTAGAAACCTTGCCTATGGCATGAGTTAGCTTAGGTTTTTATGAAAGTATTAGCTTCATATCTTCCCCATTAGACCTTAAGAGGTAACCACAAGTTGGTTTCCATCTTGGGTCTTAGGGAATACAAGAAAATTTGGGTATATGCTTATAGTGACATTATGTGCATCTTGCCCTTGAATGTCTTGAAACCATGCTGAAATTTTGCTTGCAATAGGTCCAAATGATGCTTAAGTTATGTATTATGATGTTTGATACTTTTTATTACTTCAATCATGTGTTAGAAGCTGAAATTTCGTGTTTGTCAAGATGAAATTTTAGTTCAACACTTGCTGGAAACACTATTCACAGTGCTGAAAAATTTTGTTACAAGGCTGAAAACTCTTATTTTTGCACAACTGAAAAATCCGATTTTTTCAAACTCAAAACCTGTTTTATATGTTGTAATTCCAGTGTATAATAAGCTGGAAAAACAGTTTTTCAAATCTGTAAAGTTCGGCTTCGGGGCCTGGAAATTCCAGCAGCCGCGCAATTAAGCGTTTTGCGTCGCAGTCTGAAAATTCCAAGTCTCGTAAGCTGAAAACTCGAAATTTTATCAACCAAAACTTTATTTTACAATATTAGAAACATATTTGTGAAATCCCAGCAGGTTTTAGGCTAGAAATTCCATACTTGCAAACTGAAATTTTCTGCTCGTCGCAAATATTTGTAGACTGCGAATTTTCAGTTCATAAAGGTTGAAATATGTGTTCATTTATGTAATATCAGTGTGAAAGCATACTGAAATTTTGTAAAACTATGTGTTATACATGAATTTTATGTGTACATGTTGGGCCCCAATGTGAATAGGGGTGGATGTGGTCGAGTTCGGCCGGGCGGCGTCGGGCTTGCCGGTCTTAAATTAGTTCTCGACCCTCCATCGTTGCCTAATCCCTCCTTGCATGGACGGAGTGTCTATGTACTGAAGTGGGTCGTAGGAAAAATCGGCATATGCCCGGGATATGACCACCGGAGTGATTGGTAGGGAATTGGAGTGTTTGGTTGGAAAAATCGGCACGAAGTGATAAGGTAGCCACCCGTCGAGGTGGAAGAAATCAAATGTGAAATTATGTGATTTATGTTCATAAATTTCTGTGATATGGTGCACAAACCTCACACGATCACCTTATGTTATATGCAAAGTTTCTACTCAACGTGTTGTTGACGTGTTTCATGTAATGTTTTAGCCAATCTTGAGACGAACGGAGTCGCTAGCGAAGGAGACATAGGAAGGCGGTTCGAAGCATTTGGCTAGTTATGCATGTTATAGGATTGAGGTTATTTTGTAGTCACGATCATGTAATAATAAACTTATGTGTACTTTTGGATTTTCGAATAAAAGTATGGGTTGGTTTTACTATTGTTTTGAAAAGTGGCATGTTTGTGCAAAAATTATAAATCGGGTATTTTCATAATTAGCTAGAAGTTTCGGGTCGTCACAGGTGGTATCAGAGCACGGTTTTTGGGACGTTAGGAATTTTGATTATGAATTGTCTAATGTTTGAACTTGTTGTGTAGCAGATGGCCTATCCCGCAGAATCCTCTAACCGTAGGTCGCGCTATCCGTGTGGGGCTGCCCGAGTGTCCTCCGTCCGAGTGCGCCCGCCCCAAGTTGATGAACTTTTAGTAGAACTAAGGTTGCTGGAAGAAAACTATGAAAAGCTTCAAGAGGATCTTTACCACACCCGCCTTAGTTTGGAGGGAGCCCAAAATCATATCTACCAAACACATCAGCATTACCAAAGTGTGCTCGAGCTTTTGTATAGCATGAGTAGGAAACTTGTTGGAGTCATTGAAGAGAATTTAATTCCTAAGCCACCCCCGGAGTTAGTGGTTATAAACTCCGGAGAGGGTACTAGCCATGCTCCCTATGAGATTGAGTAAATTAAGTGTCTTGAGAGCACCGTAGTGGTTGTCTAGTGTAATCGATGCTCATGTAAAGTTTGATAGGATATATGTTTTGCGTTTGCCGTGTATGTTTTTGCAATTGCCGTATGAGTAACTTCTATGTAGATAGGTTGTGTAAGTCTTATGTAAATAGAAATAAATGGGTTTTGTTTATATTACTAAACTGAATTTTTATGATGTAGATGTCGAATAGACGAACACGCGGGAATAACGGGAATCCGGAGGGTCAACTTACGGCTATCGTTGAGAGAATCACTACGATTCTTGAAAATCAGCATAATAATAATCACAATCACATAGAAACAACTAACGATGCCATTGCTAACTTTCTTAAGTTAGGACCCCCGAGTTTCAAAGGAGAACCGGACGACGTCAAAGCCACTAATTGGCTAGAAGCTATCGAGAAAATTTTTGAAGTTATAGACTGCGGAGAAGAACGGAAGGTCACTTTGGCTACATTCCGGTTGGAAGAAGACGCACGGCATTGGTGGAAAAGGGTCAGTGGAAAGTGGGAAGAAGCGAGGACTCCACATACATGGAACAATTTCGTTCGCGAATTCAATACACAGTATGTTCCTCGGGTTATACAAGAAAAACGAGAAAGAGAATTTTTAAACTTAGAACAACGAGAGTTAAATGTGCCCCGATATGAGGCAATGTTTACCCGGTTAGCCAGGTTTGCCCCTTATTTTGTTGAAAGTGAAGAAAGAAAAATATGGAAATTCACTAGTGGTTTAAGGATGGAGATACAAGACAAGATGGCACCGGTACAGGTGCAAACGTATATGGCGGCAGTGGAAACCGCCCTGAAAGTAGAGAGCACTATGGAGCAGTTAAAGGTTAAACGTGGCCACTTCGTGAGACCGTCTCCTTTAGGGAGCCAAGCCGGGAGAAATTTCGGAGGAAGTAATAAGGTTGCTAAGACTAATATTTCAGGACCCCGGATGAATACTAACACTTCCCTACCCCAACGGAACCTTTCGTGTACCTACTGTGGAAAACCAAATCACACTGAGAGTCAGTGTTGGGTTAAGGCAAGGAAATGTACCCGGTGCGGAAGTAGTGAGCATTTCATCAGGGACTGTCCGCAAATGGGACCTTCACGGGAACGAGTTGCCAAGGAGAACGGAAAGCGTGGGGAAAAACCACGAGTGCAAGGCAAGGTGTTTGCCATTAATCAAGAAAGGACGTCAGAACCAACAGTGGTGGAAGGTACGCTTCCGATTTGCCAACACTTGGCTAAAGTTTTGATAGATCCTGGTTCAACGCATTCTTATATATCGCGTAATTTTGTTTCTAGTTTAATGCTTGAACCTGAAGTTTTGCCATATGAATTAGAAGTAAGCACACCTATGGGAATCTCATGGAGAACCGACCTATTATATAAGAACTGTGAGCTAGTAATTGGTGGAAAACCCATGAGGGCTGACTTGGTTTTATTGCCTATAAACGAATTCGATGTGATATTAGGAATGGACTGGCTAGCATCTCACTATGCCCAAATAGATTGTCACAATAAGATAGTGCAATTATGTATACCGGGCCAACCCTTAGTTGAAATAAGAGGAAACAAATTTTCCCCTTCCATACCAATTATTTCGGCCATGAAAGCTCATCGACTACTTCGAAAAGGAAATGATGCATTTTTAGCATATGTATTAAATAAACAAGAAGATAAAAAGAAAATTGAGGATGTTCCGGTGGTAAACGAATTTGTAGATGTGTTTCCCAATGATCTACCCGGACTACCTCCACATAGGGAAATTGAATTTACCATTGACCTAGTACCAGGAACAGCCCCGATTTCCAAAACCCCGTACAGAATGGCCCCTGCTGAATTAAAGGAACTTAAGACTCAATTACAAGAATTACTTGATCAGGGATTTATTCGGCCTAGTTCTTCACCATGGGGAGCCCCAGTTTTATTTGTCAAAAAGAAGGACGGTACCTTACGACTTTGCATTGACTATCGGTCTCTAAACCAAGTTACTGTTAAAAATAAATATCCACTACCGAACATCGAAGAGTTATTTGACCAACTACAAGGAGCTTCCGTGTACTCTAAGTTGGACTTGAAATCAGGATATTACCAAGTCCGAATCCAAGAAAAAGACATAGCCAAAACAGCTCTTAATAGTCGCTACGGACATTATGAATTTATAGTAATGCCTTTTGGACTAACCAATGCACCTGCTATATTCATGGACTTGATGAATCGAGTATTCCTGCCTTACTTGGATCAGTTCGTTGTGATTTTTATAGATGATATCTTGGTATACTCAAAGACCAAAACGGAGCATGAGAAACATTTGCGCATAGTTTTGCAAACTCTAAGGGACCAAAAACTTTATGCAAAATTTAGCAAGTGTGAATTTTGGTTAGAAAAGGTATCCTTTCTCGGTCATATCATATCCAAAGAGGGAATCTCAGTAGATCCGGAAAAGGTAAAAGCCGTTGTGGAGTGGAAACAACCTTCTACCGTCACTGAAGTTCGAAGCTTTCTAGGTCTTGCGGGGTACTATCGAAGATTTATTGAAGGGTTTTCAAAAATTGCTCGACCACTAACTAGGTTAACCCAAGCTAAGGTCAAATTTGTTTGGGACCAACACTGTGAGACTAGTTTTCAGAAATTGAAGAATTGCTTAGTCGCCGCTCCTGTGTTAATATTACCTAATGGGAACGATGGATTTCAAGTATACACCGATGCCTCTAAAGAAGGATTAGGTTGTGTACTAGTGCAAGATGGCAAGGTAGTAGCCTACGCTTCACGAAAATTAAAACCGTATGAGGAAAACTACCCTACTCATGACCTCGAATTAGCTGCTATTGTGTTTGCACTCAAGAAATGGAGGCATTATTTGTATGGGACAGCTTTTGAGGTGTTCACAGACCATAAGAGCCTAAAATACTTATTTCACAAAAGGAATTAAACATGAGACAAAGGAGATGGATGGAGATGATTATCGACTATAACTTTAATATTCAATACCATCCGGGAAAAGTTAACAAAGTTGCCGATGCATTAAGTAGAAAGGCCACCATCTCTTGTTTGGCACTTAAGGAATGGAAGTTGTTAAATGATATTTCTGAGTGGAATCCTAAGGAAAAAGAGTTAGGAATTTTATTTTCCACCGTTCAAGCGCAACCTGCGTTATTAAGAAAAATCAAGGAAGCTCAAGAAAAAGACGCAAAACTTAAAAAGATCATGGAAGAAGTTGGTAATGGCAAAAGGGCCGAGTTTGCCATGTCCAATGACGGGATCCTCAGATTTCACAATAGGCTATGTATCCCCGATGATAACAATCTCAAAAGGGAAATATTGGAAGACAGTCACAAATCAAGATACACAATCCACCCGGGAATCAATAAGATGTACAAAGACATTAGAAAACAGTATTGGTGGACTAGCATGAAAAGAGAAGTGGCGGAATTTGTATCCAAATGCTTGACATGTCAACAGATAAAAGCCGATCACCAGAAGCCCTTTGGTCTCTTGCAACCATTACCTGTTCCCGAATGGAAGTGGGAACACATTACCATGGATTTTGTTATGGGTCTACCCCGCACCTCCAAGGGTCATGATGCGATTTGGGTTGTAGTGGATCGACTTACAAAAAGTGCCCATTTTATTGCCTTTTCAAAGACTTGTTCCTTGGATAGAATGGCTGAAATTTATAAACAGGAAATAGTCCGATTACATGGTATCCCCGTCAGCATTGTTTCAGACAGAGATCCACGATTCGTGTCTAAGTTTTGGCAAGGGTTGCAAAGCGCGCTAGATACTAAGTTGAACTTTAGCACGGCTTTTCACCCACAAACCGATGGACAATCTGAAAGAACCATCCAAATCTTAGAAGACATGCTTAGATCCTGTACCATCGATTTTGGAGGAGGTTGGGATCGTCATCTCGCATTAGCCGAATTCGCATACAATAATAGTTATCAATCCACCATCGGTATGGCTCCATTTGAGGCCCTTTATGGACGAAAGTGTCGATCACCAAATTGTTGGGATGAGGTTGGTGAGAGGAAATTGCTAGGCCCTGAATTGGTACAAGAAACTACGGAAGCTATAGAAACAATTCAAAAACGAATGGCCGCCGCTCAAAGTCGTCAGAAAAGCTACTCGGATAAGAGACGAAAGGATTTGGAATTTGAAGTAGGAAACTCGGTATTCTTAAAAGTATCACCACGAAAAGGAATTTTTCGGTTTGGGAAGAAAGGAAAACTAAAACCTCGATACGTTGGACCTTTTGAAATTCTAGAAAAAGTAGGAAAAGTAGCATATAAATTGGCGTTACCCTCAAGTCTATCTGATGTTCATGACGTATTTCATGTGTCGATGCTTAAGAAATATCATCCGGATCCCTCTCATGTTGTGAATCATGATTCCCTCGAAATTGATAAAGACTTGACATATGTAGAGGAACCCGTTCGCATCCTTGAAGTAAGAGAACGAACCTTGAGAAACCGCTCCATTCCCATAGTCAGAGTCTTGTGGAAGTATCATAACCTCGAGGAAACTACGTGGGAAAAATTAGAAGATATGATGAGCAACTATCCACATCTCTTTGACTAATCGGGCCGAATTTCGGGGGACGAAATTCCTTTAAGGAGGGAAGGATGTAAGGACCCGTATTCTCACTCCCATTATGTATAGATATAAGTATATGTGTTTATTTTATATTTATAGGTATACGTTTTCATAATGTTAATACCTTGTATTGCATATTCGTTTTTTTTTTTTTTGTATAAGTTAGGATTATTTCTTGTCCTAGTTAAGCATCATATAAACTATATAATTCATAAAAATATATGTATACACACATAAATATATATATATATATGTATGTTTGGTTTTGTGTAATAAGATTTAGAAGATGTTTGGAAAAACCGTAAAGAAAGCCTAAAATTGCATTTTCTACCCCTAAATGATATTTTCTTCCATAAATATGTAAAATAAGTAAATAACTTATAAATTTTCAGATTTTAACTAAGGGTGGACGTTTTTTAAGGTATAAGAAACATAAAAATGTTTTATACTTGGTAGAAAATCATTCTCAAGTCTTCATCCTTCAAGTAATGATGATTATGTACAAGTGTGCATACACTTGTATAATTCTTTCTAGATATTGTTATACATGTATGGACCAAATTAGCCTAGACTAACACTTAACCTAATTAGACTAACACTTAACCTAATTAGGCTTGTTAGTTGGACACTTAGTTGGAAAGAAAGAAATGATGAAGATTAAGACACAATAGTATTTTAATGCTATTTGTTACATTACTAATTATAAGAAGGATTAGGCATTAAGCATAAGAAACCACAAAAATCACCACACACCCCCTAAAAAACGTGCACTCTGCCCCTTATAGTCTCTTGCCTTCATCTCTTGTTAATTTCATCACAAATTTCAGCACTTTCATCCTTACACTTCCATACATCCTTTAAAACTACAAGAACCTCTACTACTAGAAGGTAGAAACCTTGCCTATGGCATGAGTTAGCTTAGGTTTTTATGAAAGTATTAGCTTCATATCTTCCCCATTAGACCTTAAGAGGTAACCACAAGTTGGTTTCCATCTTGGGTCTTAGGGAATACAAGAAAATTTGGGTATATGCTTATAGTGACATTATGTGCATCTTGCCCTTGAATGTCTTGAAACCATGCTGAAATTTGCTTGCAATAGGTCCAAATGATGCTTAAGTTATGTATTATGATGTTTGATACTTTTTATTACTTCAATCATGTGTTAGAAGCTGAAATTTCGTGTTTGTCAAGATGAAATTTTAGTTCAACACTTGCTGGAAACACTATTCACAATGCTGAAAAATTTGTTACAAGGCTGAAAACTCTTATTTTTGCACAACTGAAAAATCCGATTTTTTCAAACTCAAAACCTGTTTTATATGTTGTAATTCCAGTGTATAATAAGCTGGAAAAACAGTTTTTCAAATCTGTAAAGTTCGGCTTCGGGGCCTGGAAATTCCAGCAGCCGCGCAATTAAGCGTTTTGCGTCGCAGTCTGAAAATTCCAAGTCTCGTAAGCTGAAAACTCGAAATTTTATCAACCAAAACTTTATTTTACAATATTAGAAACATATTTGTGAAATCCCAGCAGGTTTTAGGCTAGAAATTCCATACTTGCAAACTGAAATTTTCTGCTCGTCGCAAATATTTGTAGACTGCGAATTTTCAGTTCATAAAGGGTTGAAATATGTGTTCATTTATGTAAGATCAGTGTGAAAGCATACTGAAATTTTGTAAAACTATGTGTTATACATGAATTTTATGTGTACATGTTGGGCCCCAATGTGAATAGGGGTGGATGTGGTCGAGTTCGGCCGGGCGGCGTCGGGCTTGCCGGTCTTAAATTAGTTCTCGACCCTCCATCGTTGCCTAATCCCTCCTTGCATGGACGGAGTGTCTATGTACTGAAGTGGGTCGTAGGAAAAATCGGCATATGCCCGGGATATGACCACCGGAGTGATTGGTAGGGAAGTGGAGTGTTTGGTTGGAAAAATCGGCACGAAGTGATAAGGTAGCCACCCGTCGAGGTGGAAGAAATCAAATGTGAAATTATGTGATTTATGTTCATAAATTTCTGTGATATGGTGCACAAACCTCACACGATCACCTTATGTTATATGCAAAGTTTCTACTCAACGTGTTGTTGACGTGTTTCATGTAATGTTTTAGCCAATCTTGAGACGAACGGCGTCGCTAGCGAAGGAGACATAGGAAGGCGGTTCGAAGCATTTGGCTAGTTATGCATGTTATAGGATTGAGGTATTTTGTAGTCACGATCATGTAATAATAAACTTATGTGTACTTTTGGATTTTCGAATAAAAGTATGGGTTGGTTTTACTATTGTTTTGAAAAGTGGCATTTTGTGCAAAAATTATAAATCGGGTATTTTCATAATTAGCTAGAAGTTTCGGGTCGTCACAGTACATGTAGATATGGACATTACCACTAATAAATTGTATGGATGTGTGTGTGTTAGATGTATAGATATAATTTACCACCTAGTATATATATAGATGTGTGTGTGTATGGACATATGTGTTACATGTAGATATTATAAAAATTACCCCTAATATATATATGGATGTGGTGTGTGTACATGTAGATAGATAAATCACCAAGTATATATATGTATTAGAGAAGATATTTTTGTAAAACATTATAAAATATACTAAAAATCTAGACTTTATATTTATCATTTAATTAAAATCCGAAAATTAGGTTTATAAATAATTAAAATTCGAAAATTATTCATTTAAAATTAGAAAATATATTGTTGTATTATAAACCTCAAAATTACATATTTTCATATAAAATTCGAAATTTAACATTGAAGTTACAAACATTGAATAATTTATGTAGAAAAAAATTGGCATGAAACATAATATATATAAATTCTAAAATAGTAGGAAGTACCGGGGCATTACACTTTTCCTCCACATTACAGAGATTTTTAAGTAATTTGATACCTTATAATAATTAAATGAAGTTACTTGGAAATCTTAAAAGTCCATGTATTTAAAGAATCTTAACAATATCCACTTATGAGAAGATATTACTTGAAAAAGAATTTACCATGTTATTCAGCAACAGATTTAGTTTTCAAAACCCTTCTCCAATGTCTTTGTTTCTTTCCTCCTTTTTTCTGAACTTCAAACAAATAGAAAACCAACACAACATTTTGAACGTCGGAGAGATAACAAATTTCGATGCGCAAGAAAAAATTAATTTACCTTATGGAGTCGTATCTGAACAATTATCTGAAATGGTTTGTTTTTTTTTTCTCACATTTTCTTTTCTAATAAAACTAATAGATAGTGGTAAGAGTCAATGTGGTCGGTGCAACTTGATTAGTTTAATAGAAGCGTAGATTGCAAGAAAAAAAAGGATGGAATAAATAAAACCGTTTTGTGATATTGTGGTTATTAATAGAACTAGAGTTGTCATTGAATTGAATGTGTAAATGCAAAATAATGTTTCTTCTTGCAGAATTGAATAATGTCTAGCTTGTGGAGTCTTATCTGAAAATTTATTTGAAAATGTTTGTCTTTTCTCATTTTTCTTTTCTAATAAAACTAATAGATAGTGGTGAGAGTCAATGGGTTGGTGCAACTTGGTTTAGTTTATAGAAGTGTAGATTGCAGGAAAAAAAGGATGGAATAATAAGACCATTTTGCGATATTGTTGTTATTAATAGAACTAGAGTTGTCATTGAATTGAATGTGTAATGCAAAATAATGTTTCCTCTTGCAAAAGTTATTGAGTGTTAATTTGATAGTTATATATTCATTAATGATCAACAAAACCCAGTTAATAATATTGTAAAATCTTAGGGTATTATTAAATAAGATTTTGATTGCAAAATACTAAAGTGATAAGATTATTGCAAAAATGTAAACAAGTAGGCGTTGGAGAACATTTTAAACATAATCAGGTTGCACGCTTTTAGTCAATTGCATTTTGAGATACATAAGTGCTTGAGAATATTGTTAGCATCAAAATATTTCTTATCAAATTAGAGGGACAATTCTGTTTTCATTTTGAAATGTTAGGGGTGAGCTTGATCTTGTTTTATGTGAATATGTAATTTTAAGGTTGTTTTGATCAATTTATATTTTAATTGCCCAAATACTTTGCTAGAGGATGAATGGAAGGATGATATTGATGTCAATTAAAAGCAATAACTATTTTAAAATGAAATCGAACCT
>CM047885.1:19775612-19796061 GCA_026212405.1 Petrea volubilis | reverse complement strand
TTGGTGTCCATAAGACTTATGACATGTTGAATGAACATTTTTATTGACCACATATGAGAAAAGATGTTGAGAAAGTTTGATCTTCATGTAGTGCATGCAAACGGGCCAAGTCTAAGTCTATGCCACATGGTCTTCATATGCCTTTACCTGTGCCTAGTTCACCTTGGACTGATATTTCCATGGATTTTGTGATGGGATTGCCTAGGACTAGGCGTGGGAGAGATTCTATCTATGTTGTTGTTGACAGGTTTAGCAAGATGGCACACTTTATTGCATGCCATAAGACGGATGATGCAACTAACATAGCTGATTTGTTCTTTAGGGAGGTGGTGCGTTTACATGGGGTGCCACGCACCATTGTTTCAGATAGGGATACTAAGTTCCTTTCACATTTTTGGCGTGTTTTGTGGGGTAAATTGGGAACTAAATTGCTTTATTCTACTACTTGCCATCCACAAACAGATGGACAAACTGAGGTTGTGAATAGGACTTTGGGCACCTTATTGCGTGCAATTGTTGGTAAGAATTTAAAAACTTGGGAAAATTGTTTTCCATTTATTGAGTTTGCATATAATAGGAGCATTCATTCTTCCACTGGTTTTTCACCTTTTGAGATTGTATATGGCTTTAACCCTTTAACTGTGCTGGATTTATGTCCTTTGCCTTTAACTGAGCTTGTGAGTTTAGATGGACAAAAGAAAGCAGATTTGGTGAAGTCTTTACATGAGAAAGCACGCACCAACATTGAGAAGAATAACAGTCTTTATACTGACAAGGCTAATAAAGGAAGGAGGCGGACTGTCTTTGCACCGAGTGATTGGGTTTGGGTTCATTTTAGAAAGGAGAGATTCCCAAACCAAAGGAAAAGCAAGTTAGATGCACGTGGTGATGGCCCATTTCAGGTTTTGGAGCGCATTAATGACAATGCCAACAAAATTGATCTACCAGGTGAGTATGCGTTTCTGCAACATTTAATGTTTTCGATCTTTCTCCTTTTGATTTGGGTTTAGATTTGAGGACAAATGGTTTTGAGGAAGGAGGGAATGACGCGGATCAAGGGAGCTCCAATGGTGTCAAGGTCGAAGCAAGAGGCAACTAGAAGGATCCATTGGCTCTTCCTAGTGGGCCAATCACAAGGGCACGGGCTAAGGCCTTTGGGACAGCCATGAACTCATATGTACAAGACCAAGTCACACTTGAGTTGCAAGAGCATGAATTCACTAAGTGCGCAATTGGGCTTGAAGGCACACCTAATCTACTCCATATGCTTGAGGCGTGTTCTATTGATGAAGGGGCTGCCTAGCCTTGTTTAATTGAGCTTAAGCTTATTTGGGCTTTAATTATTTGTAATAGCTTGTGTTTGGGTTTTAAACACATGACTTGATAGACTTTAATAAGTCCTTGTAACGATGGCGCATTGGGCTTCACTTAAAGCCCATTCGTTATGGGATTCGGCCTAATGGGTTTAGTTTAGGGTTTGGCTTTGTCTAAGGTATAAATACCCTCTTTAAACTTTTGGAAATCAGATTTCTTTGATTGAATAAGATTAAAACACGTGATTCTCATGTTCTTCATGAAAACGTGTCTATGAACCCTAGCATAGGAATTGTGAGCTCTACAATCTCCATTGCAATAAGAATTTGATTTATGCTTAAAAAGTACTTGTAAGTGTTGATCTTTTCTTGATTAAATCCTTTTAAATCTTCTTCTTGAGTACAAGGGGGTAGTGGGTTTGAAGGGTAGGATCTGTCTTGTTCTTTGCTTTATGCCGAATTGCCATAATCTTCGCATGAGTACATGTTTTTGATTAGGACCGTCGTATCATAAACCATTTCAGGGAGGACTGACGGATAGGAGATTTAACGTCTTTTCAACCGGATGATTCTAAATACGTCAGCAAAGAGAATAGACGGAACAAGATATTTGGGCCAAACTCCAGACATCTAGTTTATCGCTGTTAATATTTTGACCATTCAATATTGAAAATAAAGATTGAGAACCTCACCTAATTGTAAGTTCGTAGTTCTCTTTTTAATTCAAGCATGAAGGACTGTAAACCTCAACCATGCAATTTGTGATTACCAATTGAAAATGTAAATTTCAGTTTACTTTTCGGTAAAGCAGGTCATTTAAAAAATTGCAGTGCGGAGTATAAATGTAAAAGCCAAGTTCACTTCACCAACTGATATAAATTATTTTTCTAAATAAATGAATTGCACGGAAAATTTTCATACCCTCGAGCGATTAACTTCTGAACAGCATCGTCAATTCCACTCTCAGATACACCGACCTACAGAAAGTATTAGTAACTTATAAAGCGATCAGCCTAATATGACACATTTATAAGCACAAATAAGTAGTTGACCTTACCTGTCTACACTTCCCTACACCACTTAGTGTTATTTTCCAGTCAAGTTCCTTGTGACCAATTTCAGCATCCAATTCATAGAGCTCATAGAACTTTCCCTGTATTGACTGATAATATTAGGATAAAGAATACAATACAAAGATAATTTTGATCACTAGAATATTGAACATGCTAATCATAGATTACTAGACATGGAGAATATCACACAACAGTAAAGAATAAAGCAGTCAGGTATGCCTTTTGAGGACAGCCATGGCATAACGACACTCCATATAAGCATGAATCTGTTTCCTTTTCTATTAGTTGCATGAAGAATTATATCTTTCTTGCTTTCTACATAGTTATTTGATAACCATGTCATATACTCTATCTATGAACATCATCAATGCTTAAATGGAATACAGACGAACATATATTCCACAAACATATTATATAGTTACACCTGAGTTGCTACCATTACACCCGCTAAAAACAATCTTCTCTTATTCTCTCCTTATCTTAAAATCATGGGCAAAATTAAATTTCAGTACTGAGCTAATCTGCAATTTATCAATTCTAGAATGTTACCAAAAAAAAACAAAAAACAAAAAACAAAACAAAAAAGAGTTACCAGCCATATTTTTACACCTAAGAAGCCACAAAATAATTTTACAGACCAAAATCTTTAGATTTATAATTTATTTCTATTACGATTGACTAACTGTTTCAGAAAGAAGAGAAAAGAAATTGCTAAAAACACAAACTGACCACTTTAAAGAAGAGAACCACATCCATATACTGACGTTTGACACCCCAATACTGCCTTTGAGATGCTGACATTTTTCTCAAAGCATCAGGAGGGATATAAAGTGTCCTCTTATCATAAAAAGGATCCCCTGGCTTTCTCCCATTGGCATCCTTGATTCGTGACGGATGGAGCCACTCAAACTTACTAATTATTTCAGAGTCGGCATCTTGCTTTTCCTTGAAAACATTGGAAGCCTGCTGAAGTTTTGCTCTTTTCCTATTATCTGATGAAGAACAATCAGCCTTGTCCTCAAATTTACAGATATCCTCCTGGACTCGTTTTAACCTAGGGACAAGAGGTTTCATGCCTGGTGTGTCTGGCCCTAGAACATTATCCTCAAAAGTTGTTAGAAATGAACAACCTGTGTTCCCTTCAGAACACATTGTTCTGCTGGAAGTTAATGTATTCTGCTTTAAATATCCATTCCCTACATCTTCTGGTCCATCAAGTTTCAGGGGAAGAGACTGAGCAGCAGAAATTTTATCCATGTTGAACCTGCGTGTTGCCAAATGAGGAACGGAATTACTTCAGCAAGCACTTCAAGTGATGCATATGGAAATCCTATTTCTTGAAAGTTACAGACTAAATTACAAAATCACTGCAACTTTAAGTCTTAAAAGGTTTCTACCACTAAACACTTTCCCAAAGGTTAACACCTATGTGGATCTTATTTTCAAAGTGAAATTATTTGCATAGCATAATTTTGTCTTCATAGCATCACTAGCACAGTGAATGTTCCCGCACTCCAAAACATGAATTCTTGTCCCCTATTCGTGGCACAAAAAAACAAAAAGAATAAAAAGGAAAAGAAAAACAAAATCACAAGCTTCAGACATAGAAGCTTTACTAACATTTGGAATATGATAATATGTTGCATTAGGATTTAGGATTCAATTTCCTAGTAGCATAACCAAAATTCTCATGCCTTTATGCCCTAAACCAAATCAGCTTTCCACTATGTTGCTCATTTATCACAACACTCTAAACCACCTGCAGCTCCGAGAAAATAAAAATGAAAGAGTAACCCTAAACTGAATTCAATAATTGTCTAATGAACCCGCTTCAACATATCATATAGACGAAATTCTCTTATTATTCTTAATACCCAAGAATTTTCAGCATAATATGACAAACCATTGGAAATAAAATGCCCAAAAGAGCTAATAAACATTTTTCATTTACAAAACCTTGAGCCCATACAAATTGTACTCAATACACAGAAAAATACCATCATAATCATAAAAAAAAAAGCACTAAAATGGGTAGAACCACAGCTCGTGGCAACTGGATAAGCAGCGCCAAGAGAAAAATCAAAACAAAAGATTAAGAAAGTGCCCAAATATTTCTCTCATGCCTCTTAAATTTTTCGAAAAAATATAAAAATCAACCAAAAGAAGCACCTGTGGTCAGATGATGAGCTTTTACTGGAATCGAATTTCTCAAACTTGTGCTTGATGCTGGAGAAGAGCGAAGGTCGGCTGTCGGCAATGATTCGACGGGGCACCTTCTCGGGTGGCGTGTCGGTTCCTTTGACTTCTTCATCGGGAGCATCCAAAACGATGGATTTTCCGCCGCCGCCGCCGGAGGCTGCGCTTTCGGGCCTTTTGAGGAATGAAAGTATCGATTTCTGTCGACGCATTTTGATTTCCGGTGGGCGGAGGTGGGTGCTGTGGAGGGGCTTTTTGTATAGGAGAGAATTGGCGCCAAAATGGAAATATATTGCCGCGTGGCTTTGGTGGGGGTAGGGTCCTAGAGATGGCAACGGATCAGGTACGGGTTTGGCCAAACTCGAGATCCGACCCGCGACGATTTTCTGCTCGGGACTTGTCCCAGACCCACATTAGACTCGAATCAGACGAGTTACATCCGTTGGACCCGCCGCGTTCCTAAACTCGTCTCAACTTGCTAAATCTGTCCCATGTACCTGCCAAACCCATCCCGTGATCCGCTCCAATAATTCAAATTTTTATTTTTTAACAAATTTCTTTGGAACAATAATTTTAAATTGTACAAAAAATAATTACCTTTTTCATTTTAGAATAATGATAAAAATTATGTAAAACTATATTATTTTGAATAAAAAAATTATTTGGTTGAAAGAGACAATTCAAATACATGAAACAAATATAATGATTCACGAAGGAAAATAAGAAAAAGAACAAATCGACCAAACAAAACTAAATTCACAAAGAAATATATATAGATAGATGGAAAGAAATAATATTTAAATTACACTATTGGGAAATTACAATTTGAATACTAAGATTATTAAGAGAAAAAAGCATAATGCACTCTCAAATATCAAAAATAGCGTTATTAAATATATTTATATATTATAAGTATTTAATTTTATACTAATGCACTCTCAAATATTAAAAATATCCGATTTTTTAAAAAATTTATTTATTTATATATTATAAATATATTAAATACATATATATATATATATATGGGTTGGGTACGGGTTAGGTTTAAGTGGACCCGAGACCCAACCCGAACACGAACGGATCCAAAAATTTGGACCCACAACCCACCCCAAGACCCGTTCCCTAAGTCTAAACCCGCCCCCAGCAGGTCGGATCCGGGTTGGGGACCCACCAAATCCAGACCCATTACTACTCCTAGGTAGGGATGGCAATGGCCCTAATTAGAATTAGGGAATTCTTTTATTTTATACTTCAGGACTCGGGTAATCATGTACGGGTCACACACATGCATGTAACAAATTTCATTTAGCTACATTATATATGTTTTTTCCTATAAAATATATATAAAAATGGGGCTAAATTTAGATCATTGGATGCAAGGATTGAGTTCAAACACCCAACTCACTTTATATAAGAATTATTGGATTGTATTTTTTATTTTTTTTTTTTATAAAATCCATTCGGAATGATCAGCCTAGTTTATGTAAAAATTATTGAATTGTAATTTTCTTTCCACAATCCACTCGAGATACCCAACCAAGTTTATATAAGAATTATTGGATTGTATTTTTTCTATACAATCCATTCGAGATATGCTGGTTCAAACCCTACTACTGAACTACAACTCAAGTGATAATTATTAAATTGTATTTGGACTAATTAATCTATTTGCATTGAGCTAAACTGGTTTTATGTATCTATATATATATTTTCGTGTATGTAATATGAATTCTTTGATTACTTGTTTTACCATAAATATATCCTCATATCAATTGTAATTTAATTGTAACTAGGGCAAAATTTATTTTGATCCTTAAGGTTCGATTTCAATTTTAAAATAGTTATTGCTTTTTTAATTGACATCAATATCATCCTTCCATTCATCCTCTAGCAAGTATTTCTGGCAATAAAATATAAATTGATCAAAACAACCTTAAAATTACATATTCACATAAAACAAGATCAAGCTCACCCCTAACATTTCAAAATGAAAACAGAATTGTCCCTCTAATTTGATAAGAAATATTTTGATGCTAACAATATTCTCAAGCACTTATGTATCTCAAAATGCAATTGACTAAAAGCGTGCAACCTGATTATGTTTAAAATGTTCTCCAACGCCTACTTGTTTACATTTTTGCAATAATCTTATCACTTTAGTATTTTGCAATCAAAATCTTATTTAATAATACCCTAAGATTTTACAATATTATTAACTGGGTTTTGTTGATCATTAATGAATATATAACTATCAAATTAAACACTCAATAACTTTTGCAAGAGGAAACATTATTTTGCATTACACATTCAATTCAATGACAACTCTAGTTCTATTAATAACAACAATATCGCAAAATGGTCTTATTTATTCCATCCTTTTTTTTCCTGCAATCTACACTTCTATAAACTAAACCAAGTTGCACCAACCCATTGACTCTCACCACTATCTATTAGTTTTATTAGAAAAAGAAAAATGAGAAAAGACAAACATTTTCAAATAAATTTTCAGATAAGACTCCACAAGCTAGACATTATTCAATTCTGCAAGAAGAAACATTATTTTGCATTTACACATTCAATTCAATGACAACTCTAGTTCTATTAATAACCACAATATCACAAAACGGTTTTATTTATTCCATCCTTTTTTTTCTTGCAATCTACGCTTCTATAAACTAAATCAAGTTGCACCGACACATTGACTCTTACCACTATCTATTAGTTTTATTAGAAAAAGAAAATGTGAGAAAAAAAAAAACAAACCATTTCAGATAATTTTTCAGATAAGACTCCATAAGGTAAATTAATTTTTTCTTTGCGCATCGAAATTTGTTATCTCTCCGACGTTCAAAATGTTGTGTTGGTTTTCTATTTTGTTTGAAGTTCAGAAAAAAAGGAGGAAAGAAAAAGACATTGGAGAAGGGTTTTGAAAACTAAATCTGTTGCTGAATAACATGTAAATTCTTTTTCAAGTAAATATCTTCTCATAAGTGGATATTGTTAAGATTCTTTAAATACATGGACTTTTAAGATTTCCAAGTAACTTCATTTAATTATTATAAGGTATCAAATTACTTAAAAATCCTGTAATGTGGAGGAAAAAGTGTAATGCCCCGGTACTTCCTACTATTTTAGAATTTATTATATATTATGTTTCATGCAATTTTTTTCTACATAAATTATTCAATGTTTGTAACTTCAATGTTAAATTTCGAATTTTATATGAAAATATGTAATTTTTGAGGTTTATAAATACAACAATATATTTTCTAATTTTAAATGAATAATTTTCGAATTTTAATTATTTATAAACCTAATTTTCGGATTTTAATTAAATGATAAATATAAAGTCTAGATTTTTAGTATATTTTATAATTGTTTTACAAAAATATCTTCTCTAATACATATATATACTTGGTGATTTATCTATCTACATGTACACACACACATCCATATATATATTAGGGGTAATTTATATATCTACATGTACACACATATGTCCATACACACACACATCTATATATATACTAGTGGTAAATTATATCTCTACATATACACACACACATCCATACATTTATTAGTGGTAATGTCCATATCTACATGTACTGTGACGACCCGAAACTTCTAGCTAATTATGAAAATACCCGATTTATAATTTTTGCACAAACATGCCACTTTTCAAAACAATAGTAAAACCAACCCATACTTTTATTCGAAAATCCAAAAGTACACATAAGTTTATTATTACATGATCGTGACTACAAAATAACCTCAATCCTATAACATGCATAACTAGCCAAATGCTTCGAACCGCCTTCCTATGTCTCCTTCGCTAGCGACGCCGTTCGTCTCAAGATTGGCTAAAACATTACATGAAACACGTCAACAACACGTTGAGTAGAAACTTTGCATATAACATAAGGTGATCGTGTGAGGTTTGTGCACCATATCACAGAAATTTATGAACATAAATCACATAATTTCACATTTGATTTCTTCCACCTCGACGGGTGGCTACCTTATCACTTCGTGCCGATTTTTCCAACCAAACACTCCAATTCCCTACCAATCACTCCGGTGGTCATATCCCGGGCATATGCCGATTTTTCCTACGACCCACTTCAGTACATAGACACTCCGTCCATGCAAGGAGGGATTAGGCAACGATGGAGGGTCGAGAACTAATTTAAGACCGGCAAGCCCGACGCCGCCCGGCCGAACTCGACCACATCCACCCCTATTCACATTGGGGCCCAACATGTACACATAAAATTCATGTATAACACATAGTTTTACAAAATTTCAGTATGCTTTCACACTGATCTTACATAAATGAACACATATTTCAACCTTTATGAACTGAAAATTCGCAGTCTACAAATATTTGCGACGAGCAGAAAATTTCAGTTTGCAAGTATGGAATTTCTAGCCTAAAACCTGCTGGGATTTCACAAATATGTTTCTAATATTGTAAAATAAAGTTTTGGTTGATAAAATTTCGAGTTTTCAGCTTACGAGACTTGGAATTTTCAGACTGCGACGCAAAACGCTTAATTGCGCGGCTGCTGGAATTTCCAGGCCCCGAAGCCGAACTTTACAGATTTGAAAAACTGTTTTTCCAGCTTATTATACACTGGAATTACAACATATAAAACAGGTTTTGAGTTTGAAAAAATCGGATTTTTCAGTTGTGCAAAAATAAGAGTTTTCAGCCTTGTAACAAAATTTTTCAGCATTGTGAATAGTGTTTCCAGCAAGTGTTGAACTAAAATTTCATCTTGACAAACACGAAATTTCAGCTTCTAACACATGATTGAAGTAATAAAAAGTATCAAACATCATAATACATAACTTAAGCATCATTTGGACCTATTGCAAGCAAAATTTCAGCATGGTTTCAAGACATTCAAGGGCAAGATGCACATAATGTCACTATAAGCATATACCCAAATTTTCTTGTATTCCCTAAGACCCAAGATGGAAACCAACTTGTGGTTACCTCTTAAGGTCTAATGGGGAAGATATGAAGCTAATACTTTCATAAAAACCTAAGCTAACTCATGCCATAGGCAAGGTTTCTACCTTCTAGTAGTAGAGGTTCTTGTAGTTTAAAGGATGTATGGAAGTGTAAGGATGAAAGTGCTGAAATTTGTGATGAAATTAACAAGAGATGAAGGCAAGAGACTATAAGGGGCAGAGTGCACGTTTTTTAGGGGGTGTGTGGTGATTTTTGTGGTTTCTTATGCTTAATGCCTAATCCTTCTTATAATTAGTAATGTAACAAATAGCATTAAAATACTATTGTGTCTTAATCTTCATCATTTCTTTCTTTCCAACTAAGTGTCCAACTAACAAGCCTAATTAGGTTAAGTGTTAGTCTAATTAGGTTAAGTGTTAGTCTAGGCTAATTTGGTCCATACATGTATAACAATATCTAGAAAGAATTATACAAGTGTATGCACACTTGTACATAATCATCATTACTTGAAGGATGAAGACTTGAGAATGATTTTCTACCAAGTATAAAACATTTTTATGTTTCTTATACCTTAAAAAACGTCCACCCTTAGTAAAAATATGAAAATTTATAAGTTATTTACTTATTTTACATATTTATGGAAGAAAATATCATTTAGGGGTAGAAAATGCAATTTTAGGCTTTCTTTACGGTTTTTCCAAACATCTTCTAAATCTTATTACACAAAACCAAACATACATATATATATATATATTTATGTGTGTATACATATATTTTTATGAATTATATAGTTTATATGATGCTTAACTAGGACAAGAAATAATCCTAACTTATACATGTTTCGAAAAAACGAATATGCAATACAAGGTATTAACATTATGAAAACGTATACCTATAAATATAAAATAAACACATATACTTATATCTATACATAATGGGAGTGAGAATACGGGTCCTTACATCCTTCCCTCCTTAAAGGAATTTCGTCCCCGAAATTCGGCCCGATTAGTCAAAGAGATGTGGATAGTTGCTCATCATATCTTCTAATTTTTCCCACGTAGTTTCCTCGAGGTTATGATACTTCCACAAGACTCTGACTATGGGAATGGAGCGGTTTCTCAAGGTTCGTTCTCTTACTTCAAGGATGCGAACGGGTTCCTCTACATATGTCAAGTCTTTATCAATTTCGAGGGAATCATGATTCACAACATGAGAGGGATCCGGATGATATTTCTTAAGCATCGACACATGAAATACGTCATGAACATCAGATAGACTTGAGGGTAACGCCAATTTATATGCTACTTTTCCTACTTTTTCTAGAATTTCAAAAGGTCCAACGTATCGAGGTTTTAGTTTTCCTTTCTTCCCAAACCGAAAAATTCCTTTTCGTGGTGATACTTTTAAGAATACCGAGTTTCCTACTTCAAATTCCAAATCCTTTCGTCTCTTATCCGAGTAGCTTTTCTGACGACTTTGAGCGGCGGCCATTCGTTTTTGAATTGTTTCTATAGCTTCCGTAGTTTCTTGTACCAATTCAGGGCCTAGCAATTTCCTCTCACCAACCTCATCCCAACAATTTGGTGATCGACACTTTCGTCCATAAAGGGCCTCAAATGGAGCCATACCGATGGTGGATTGATAACTATTATTGTATGCGAATTCGGCTAATGCGAGATGACGATCCCAACCTCCTCCAAAATCGATGGTACAGGATCTAAGCATGTCTTCTAAGATTTGGATGGTTCTTTCAGATTGTCCATCGGTTTGTGGGTGAAAAGCCGTGCTAAAGTTCAACTTAGTATCTAGCGCGCTTTGCAACCCTTGCCAAAACTTAGACACGAATCGTGGATCTCTGTCTGAAACAATGCTGACGGGGATACCATGTAATCGGACTATTTCCTGTTTATAAATTTCAGCCATTCTATCCAAGGAACAAGTCTTTGAAAAGGCAATAAAATGGGCACTTTTTGTAAGTCGATCCACTACAACCCAAATCGCATCATGACCCTTGGAGGTGCGGGGTAGACCCATAACAAAATCCATGGTAATGTGTTCCCACTTCCATTCGGGAACAGGTAATGGTTGCAAGAGACCAAAGGGCTTCTGGTGATCGGCTTTTATCTGTTGACATGTCAAGCATTTGGATACAAATTCCGCCACTTCTCTTTTCATGCTAGTCCACCAATACTGTTTTCTAATGTCTTTGTACATCTTATTGATTCCCGGGTGGATTGTGTATCTTGATTTGTGACTGTCTTCCAATATTTCCCTTTTGAGATTGTTATCATCGGGGATACATAGCCTATTGTGAAATCTGAGGATCCCGTCATTGGACATGGCAAACTCGGCCCTTTTGCCATTACCAACTTCTTCCATGATCTTTTTAAGTTTTGCGTCTTTTTCTTGAGCTTCCTTGATTTTTCTTAATAACGCAGGTTGCGCTTGAACGGTGGAAAATAAAATTCCTAACTCTTTTTCCTTAGGATTCCACTCAGAAATATCATTTAACAACTTCCATTCCTTAAGTGCCAAACAAGAGATGGTGGCCTTTCTACTTAATGCATCGGCAACTTTGTTAACTTTTCCCGGATGGTATTGAATATTAAAGTTATAGTCGATAATCATCTCCATCCATCTCCTTTGTCTCATGTTTAATTCCTTTTGTGAAAATAAGTATTTTAGGCTCTTATGGTCTGTGAACACCTCAAAAGCTGTCCCATACAAATAATGCCTCCATTTCTTGAGTGCAAACACAATAGCAGCTAATTCGAGGTCATGAGTAGGGTAGTTTTCCTCATACGGTTTTAATTTTCGTGAAGCGTAGGCTACTACCTTGCCATCTTGCACTAGTACACAACCTAATCCTTCTTTAGAGGCATCGGTGTATACTTGAAATCCATCGTTCCCATTAGGTAATATTAACACAGGAGCGGCGACTAAGCAATTCTTCAATTTCTGAAAACTAGTCTCACAGTGTTGGTCCCAAACAAATTTGACCTTAGCTTGGGTTAACCTAGTTAGTGGTCGAGCAATTTTTGAAAACCCTTCAATAAATCTTCGATAGTACCCCGCAAGACCTAGAAAGCTTCGAACTTCAGTGACGGTAGAAGGTTGTTTCCACTCCACAACGGCTTTTACCTTTTCCGGATCTACTGAGATTCCCTCTTTGGATATGATATGACCGAGAAAGGATACCTTTTCTAACCAAAATTCACACTTGCTAAATTTTGCATAAAGTTTTTGGTCCCTTAGAGTTTGCAAAACTATGCGCAAATGTTTCTCATGCTCCGTTTTGGTCTTTGAGTATACCAAGATATCATCTATAAAAATCACAACGAACTGATCCAAGTAAGGCAGGAATACTCGATTCATCAAGTCCATGAATATAGCAGGTGCATTGGTTAGTCCAAAAGGCATTACTATAAATTCATAATGTCCGTAGCGACTATTAAGAGCTGTTTTGGCTATGTCTTTTTCTTGGATTCGGACTTGGTAATATCCTGATTTCAAGTCCAACTTAGAGTACACGGAAGCTCCTTGTAGTTGGTCAAATAACTCTTCGATGTTCGGTAGTGGATATTTATTTTTAACAGTAACTTGGTTTAGAGACCGATAGTCAATGCAAAGTCGTAAGGTACCGTCCTTCTTTTTGACAAATAAAACTGGGGCTCCCCATGGTGAAGAACTAGGCCGAATAAATCCCTGATCAAGTAATTCTTGTAATTGAGTCTTAAGTTCCTTTAATTCAGCAGGGGCCATTCTGTACGGGGTTTTGGAAATCGGGGCTGTTCCTGGTACTAGGTCAATGGTAAATTCAATTTCCCTATGTGGAGGTAGTCCGGGTAGATCATTGGGAAACACATCTACAAATTCGTTTACCACCGGAACATCCTCAATTTTCTTTTTATCTTCTTGTTTATTTAATACATATGCTAAAAATGCATCATTTCCTTTTCGAAGTAGTCGATGAGCTTTCATGGCCGAAATAATTGGTATGGAAGGGGAAAATTTGTTTCCTCTTATTTCAACTAAGGGTTGGCCCGGTATACATAATTGCACTATCTTATTGTGACAATCTATTTGGGCATAGTGAGATGCTAGCCAGTCCATTCCTAATATCACATCGAATTCGTTTATAGGCAATAAAACCAAGTCAGCCCTCATGGGTTTTCCACCAATTACTAGCTCACAGTTCTTATATAATAGGTCGGTTCTCCATGAGATTCCCATAGGTGTGCTTACTTCTAATTCATATGGCAAAACTTCAGGTTCAAGCATTAAACTAGAAACAAAATTACGTGATATATAAGAATGCGTTGAACCAGGATCTATCAAAACTTTAGCCAAGTGTTGGCAAATCGGAAGCGTACCTTCCACCACTGTTGGTTCTGACGTCCTTTCTTGATTAATGGCAAACACCTTGCCTTGCACTCGTGGTTTTTCCCCACGCTTTCCGTTCTCCTTGGCAACTCGTTCCCGTGAAGGTCCCATTTGCGGACAGTCCCTGATGAAATGCTCACTACTTCCGCACCGGGTACATTTCCTTGCCTTAACCCAACACTGACTCTCAGTGTGATTTGGTTTTCCACAGTAGGTACACGAAAGGTTCCGTTGGGGTAGGGAAGTGTTAGTATTCATCCGGGGTCCTGAAATATTAGTCTTAGCAACCTTATTACTTCCTCCGAAATTTCTCCCGGCTTGGCTCCCTAAAGGAGACGGTCTCACGAAGTGGCCACGTTTAACCTTTAACTGCTCCATAGTGCTCTCTACTTTCAGGGCGGTTTCCACTGCCGCCATATACGTTTGCACCTGTACCGGTGCCATCTTGTCTTGTATCTCCATCCTTAAACCACTAGTGAATTTCCATATTTTTCTTTCTTCACTTTCAACAAAATAAGGGGCAAACCTGGCTAACCGGGTAAACATTGCCTCATATCGGGGCACATTTAACTCTCGTTGTTCTAAGTTTAAAAATTCTCTTTCTCGTTTTTCTTGTATAACCCGAGGAACATACTGTGTATTGAATTCGCGAACGAAATTGTTCCATGTATGTGGAGTCCTCGCTTCTTCCCACTTTCCACTGACCCTTTTCCACCAATGCCGTGCGTCTTCTTCCAACCGGAATGTAGCCAAAGTGACCTTCCGTTCTTCTCCGCAGTCTATAACTTCAAAAATTTTCTCGATAGCTTCTAGCCAATTAGTGGCTTTGACGTCGTCCGGTTCTCCTTTGAAACTCGGGGGTCCTAACTTAAGAAAGTTAGCAATGGCATCGTTAGTTGTTTCTATGTGATTGTGATTATTATTATGCTGATTTTCAAGAATCGTAGTGATTCTCTCAACGATAGCCGTAAGTTGACCCTCCGGATTCCCGTTATTCCCGCGTGTTCGTCTATTCGACATCTACATCATAAAAATTCAGTTTAGTAATATAAACAAAACCCATTTATTTCTATTTACATAAGACTTACACAACCTATCTACATAGAAGTTACTCATACGGCAATTGCAAAAACATACACGGCAAACGCAAAACATATATCCTATCAAACTTTACATGAGCATCGATTACACTAGACAACCACTACGGTGCTCTCAAGACACTTAATTTACTCAATCTCATAGGGAGCATGGCTAGTACCCTCTCCGGAGTTTATAACCACTAACTCCGGGGTGGCTTAGGAATTAAATTCTCTTCAATGACTCCAACAAGTTTCCTACTCATGCTATACAAAAGCTCGAGCACACTTTGGTAATGCTGATGTGTTTGGTAGATATGATTTTGGGCTCCCTCCAAACTAAGGCGGGTGTGGTAAAGATCCTCTTGAAGCTTTTCATAGTTTTCTTCCAGCAACCTTAGTTCTACTAAAAGTTCATCAACTTGGGGCGGGCGCACTCGGACGGAGGACACTCGGGCAGCCCCACACGGATAGCGCGACCTACGGTTAGAGGATTCTGCGGGATAGGCCATCTGCTACACAACAAGTTCAAACATTAGACAATTCATAATCAAAATTCCTAACGTCCCAAAAACCGTGCTCTGATACCACCTGTGACGACCCGAAACTTCTAGCTAATTATGAAAATACCCGATTTATAATTTTTGCACAAACATGCCACTTTTCAAAACAATAGTAAAACCAACCCATACTTTTATTCGAAAATTCAAAAGTACACATAAGTTTATTATTACATGATCGTGACTACAAAATAACCTCAATCCTATAACATGCATAACTAGCCAAATGCTTCGAACCGCCTTCCTATGTCTCCTTCGCTAGCGACTCCGTTCGTCTCAAGATTGGCTAAAACATTACATGAAACACGTCAACAACACGTTGAGTAGAAACTTTGCATATAACATAAGGTGATCGTGTGAGGTTTGTGCACCATATCACAGAAATTTATGAACATAAATCACATAATTTCACATTTGATTTCTTCCACCTCGACGGGTGGCTACCTTATCACTTCGTGCCGATTTTTCCAACCAAACACTCCAATTCCCTACCAATCACTCCGGTGGTCATATCCCGGGCATATGCCGATTTTTCCTACGACCCACTTCAGTACATAGACACTCCGTCCATGCAAGGAGGGATTAGGCAACGATGGAGGGTCGAGAACTAATTTAAGACCGGCAAGCCCGACGCCGCCCGGCCGAACTCGACCACATCCACCCCTATTCACATTGGGGCCCAACATGTACACATAAAATTCATGTATAACACATAGTTTTACAAAATTTCAGTATGCTTTCACACTGATCTTACATAAATGAACACATATTTCAACCTTTATGAACTGAAAATTCGCAGTCTACAAATATTGCGACGAGCAGAAAATTTCAGTTTGCAAGTATGGAATTTCTAGCCTAAAACCTGCTGGGATTTCACAAATATGTTTCTATATTGTAAAATAAAGTTTGGTTGATAAAATTTCGAGTTTTCAGCTTACGAGACTTGGAATTTTCAGACTGCGACGCAAAACGCTTAATTGCGCGGCTGCTGGAATTTCCAGGCCCCGAAGCCGAACTTTACAGATTTGAAAAACTGTTTTTCCAGCTTATTATACACTGGAATTACAACATATAAACAGGTTTTGAGTTTGAAAAAATCGGATTTTTCAGTTGTGCAAAAATAAGAGTTTTCAGCCTTGTAACAAAATTTTTCAGCACTGTGAATAGTGTTTCCAGCAAGTGTTGAACTAAAATTTCATCTTGACAAACACGAAATTTCAGCTTCTAACACATGATGAAGTAATAAAAAGTATCAAACATCATAATACATAACTTAAGCATCATTTGGACCTATTGCAAGCAAAATTTCAGCATGGTTTCAAGACATTCAAGGGCAAGATGCACATAATGTCACTATAAGCATATACCCAAATTTTCTTGTATTCCCTAAGACCCAAGATGGAAACCAACTGTGGTTACCTCTTAAGGTCTAATGGGGAAGATATGAAGCTAATACTTTCATAAAACCTAAGCTAACTCATGCCATAGGCAAGGTTTCTACCTTCTAGTAGTAGAGGTTCTTGTAGTTTAAAGGATGTATGGAAGTGTAAGGATGAAAGTGCTGAAATTTGTGATGAAATTAACAAGAGATGAAGGCAAGAGACTATAAGGGGCAGAGTGCACGTTTTTTAGGGGGTGTGTGGTGATTTTTGTGGTTTCTTATGCTTAATGCCTAATCCTTCTTATAATTAGTAATGTAACAAATAGCATTAAAATACTATTGTGTCTTAATCTTCATCATTTCTTTCTTTCCAACTAAGTGTCCAACTAACAAGCCTAATTAGGTTAAGTGTTAGTCTAATTAGGTTAAGTGTTAGTCTAGGCTAATTTGGTCCATACATGTATAACAATATCTAGAAAGAATTATACAAGTGTATGCACACTTGTACATAATCATCATTACTTGAAGGATGAAGACTTGAGAATGATTTTCTACCAAGTATAAAACATTTTTATGTTCTTATACCTTAAAAAACGTCCGCCCTTAGTTAAAATCTGAAAATTTATAAGTTATTTACTTATTTTACATATTTATGGAAGAAAATATCATTTAGGGGTAGAAAATGCAATTTTAGGCTTTCTTTACGATTTTTCCAAACATCTTCTAAATCTTATTACACAAAACCAAACATACATATATATATATATTTATGTGTGTATACATATATTTTTATGAATTATATAGTTTATATGATGCTTAACTAGGACAAGAAATAATCCTAACTTATACATGTTTCGAAAAAACGAATATGCAATACAAGGTATTAACATTATGAAAACGTATACCTATAAATATAAAATAAACACATATACTTATATCTATACATAATGGGAGTGAGAATACGGGTCCTTACATGTACACACACACATCCATACATATATTAGTGGTAATTCTAGATCTACATATACACACACACATCCACATATATATGCTAGTGGTAAGTTTATACATTTACATAAAACACTTACATGTCCACATACATAAATATATATATATATATATATATATATATATATACTAGGTAATTCATATAGATATGTGTACATATAAATATCCATATAAATGTATGGTTATCTATTTATTTGGTATAATATTACTTATTTCTACTTTTCTCCTCTATAAATAGATCACAACCCAACCCCCATTTTCATCCCTAAATCCCGCCTAAAAACACACCCCCACATTTATTCTACTTTCAACACCCAAACACTTTATTTTTATAGTATATCTTCCACCCACCTATATATACACAAACCCTTCTATTTTCATCCATATATACTATTAGCCTTCCATAGAGCCCTTTATATACCCACTTTTTCTTAAAACATTTGAAGGTAGGAATTTTGCTTGATTCCATAAGTCTACTTGTTTTATGCTTGCATCTATGTTTTGAAATACTCCTTAAGTGTAATTTATATGCTCTAGTTTATGTTCATGCCTTATTATGTCAAGCATATGCTCTCCTAAAACATAAATTGTGATTTTTATATGAAATTATGTGATTATGTTCACCTAAACACACACCTTCACCTTATGTGATAAGTAAAATTTCTACTCAACAGCTGTGTTGACATGTGTTTGTAGAACACATTTTTTTCTAGGCACAAACATTCTAACCCATCAGAGGAAGGCACCGAGAGGGCATTACAAAGATTTTATTTAGCTAAAGTTATTATTTCACTTGTATAGCAACTTTATACAACTGCGATTTCACGATATTGTACTAAATTTCTATATTATTATATATTTGCATAAAAATATTATTGTTGGCGGCGTTTCGATCCAATATATTTTAATAAAATGAAGGGGTATTTTTCCGGATCGTGACAAAAAGTCATCGAATGATGATCGAAAGAATGAGATTGAAGTCAATTTAAAACATGAGAACTAGTTTGAGATTGAATTAAATATTAGGGATCAAAATAGATTTTATCCATTGTAACTACTATACCACATCTTTCTTAATTAATAAATTTTAAGGCGACCCCTTTTAGTTATCTATATCCTATAGGACTACATGATAAGAAGAAGAAGAAAAAATGAGTTGAAAAGTCAAACTAAAGTGTGTACAGCAATAACAGACATGACATATACTATGATATACACATGATAAAAGAATAAATAAAATGTGTCGCATAATAACAGTTTAAGGGGACATGCTAACATATCAACATAATAAAGATACAAATCAAGTGATAAAGAAAATAAAAGAGAAAGACAAATGAACCGTATCATATATTTTAATGGACTATACTGAAACATTAACCACACCGAGGAGAAACACAAAAAGGACTTTTACCTTAAAATTCTTTTAAATATCTTAAAAGGATATTCTTTCATATATTTTGGGCTTAAACAAGAACTTTTCAATAAATTAGAATTCATATACACCAAGTATTACTTAGTTATCAGATTAAACTTAGTATACTCACATAAATCGTATTACAAGATTATGCTCATTTGGCTCCTTTGATTTTGAAATTCAATAAGATTTTCTGAAGATGAGAATTTCCTTTCTACCCTTGAGATGGTAATTTCACAAAAATGGTTTGTAAAAATTACTTTACTCATTGACAATAATTTTAGAACAGAATGAACTGCATTGGTTGATAGTGGAGTTGATTTAAGTTGCATACATGAAGGAATTAATCCAACCAGGTATTTTCATAAAACTACTCATTCTCTTAGTTCAACTAATGGTCATAAAATGGATATATAGTATAAAATCCCCAATGCATAATTTGTAAAGACAAAGTCTGTATTCCAACAAGTTTTTTACTTGTTAAGAATATTACCAATCAAATTATATGGGAACTCCATTATTAAAAAAGATTTTTCCTATAAAATATAAATGAAAATGGCTTTATTGGAACCTTTGAAGGAAAAGAAATAATTTTCCAAGTTATAACAAACCTTTTACTAGAGTTCTTAATGAAATTAGAGAATTGCTTATAGCAAAAATCATCAAATGAATTTTCTTAAACATAGATTAATATTCTTACTATTGAAAAAACTGGAAAATCCAAAATCACAAGAAAAAATAAAACTAATAACAAACCAATTTTTTATACAAGTGTGCAATGACGATCCTAATGCCTTTTGGAACAGGACAAAAACACATTGTGTCCCTTCCTTAAGAAGAAATTTTGATAAAAAAAATTCATACAAAAGTTAAGCTATGCCAAATGAATTTTGAATATTTAGAATTATATAAAAAGGAAATTGCCTCTCTTTTGCAAAAGGGTTAATAAGGCAGTCAAAATCTCCGTGGTCTTGCATAGCTTTCTATGCTAATAAATATGCAGAACAAGAAAGAGGTGTCAAGACTTGTTAGAAATTAGAAACCTTGTAATGAAGTTTTAAAATGGA
>CM047885.1:19049612-19140542 GCA_026212405.1 Petrea volubilis | reverse complement strand
GAATTTAGAATATGATATTAGTGGTATATTAAATATACAAAATAGAGGAGCAGTGGCCAAAGAAGAGGGATAGGAAATATTGTAATAATTCTCCACTAACACCACTAGCACTATGGTAATAAAATCCCCTAATTTTAAAATTGAAATGCACATACACCAACAAACACCCACTCCTTTTTATATTAAAAAAGAAAAGAGAGAGAGTTTACCAGCTAAACGGAGATTGTTATGCATAATGAAGGTGTGCTCTACATTGAACCTCCACGCAGTCAAACAACGATCTCTACTCCAAAGTCAATAGTGGTCATAGACTGGAACTACAACTATTTGAGGAAAATAAAGAATCACTGTTTATAAGTAACAATCAAGGTATTGACATAAGCTTTTATAGCCATAACATGATTGACTACAATGCACAGACATTCCTAAAATTAGAGTCATGTAGTATTAGCCATTGTGTTGGATATGATGCTCCCCCGACAATCCCCGGACACTTGTCTCACATACCACGTGGTGTGTATATAAATTAAATAATTTTGAAACTTCTGATGCTATGTCAGACACACTTTCAACAATGTGTTTGACATTTCAAATGGCGTGTCGATACTTTCAACAATGTGTCTGACATTTTTTGGACACGTGGAGTTGCTTGTTTTCCCCCCATATATCTTTATGAATATTTCAATGATAAAAAGATAACTAAGAATAAATTTTTTTTAGAGATACTCAAAAAAGATTGTTATTTCATTGAATAATTTCTTTTTCTCATCGTATTTTTTAAATCAAAATGAAAGCTTTATTTTGTTTTTAAAATGGACAATTCATAAATCACACAAAAACAATTGCGATTTAATCACTTCTATGAATTTCTTTTTTTCTTTTTGTACTTGTTATCAATATGTAGATATATGAATCTTACACTACATATATATATAGATGTGTAAGTGTATGGATATTGTCATAATATCACTACAATAATAATAAAAACTATATAGATAATGTCGTGTCATTTCCTCCGATAGATTATGTCATTGAGTTACATATAGATAGTGTCGTATCACTACAATAATAGTAAAAAACTATATATATATTCCGGTTTATGTCATAGAGTTACATTTTCATTTCCTGCGATAGACTAATTGACGAATATGTTCCATTTGAAGGGGTCAAATATAAAATTTGACTAATAGCCACATAAAAATCCGTAGCTGGGTTTTAATTTTTTTTTTCTATTATTAGCCCTGCATAAATCCATAACTAAGCGTCAAAATTCAATATTAGATTGTTTTTTTGAAAAAGCATTCAGGACTGGCCATAGATAAACAAATTTATCCGTGGCTAGTCTTTTTCATTATTTTTTATTTAAAAAAGTTCTTAGCCACGAATGCTTTTTATTATTTTTGATAAAAAAATTTCTATGTACTATACTCAGGTGTTAGCCATGGATAAACTTAATTTTTGATTTAAAAATTTTATTTTATGGCTATGGATTTATCCGTGGCTAAGTTTTTACTTTTATTTTTTTCAAATTACAACCTATATTTGTGGCTATATGAATTTTTATTTCAAAAAAATTATTTGATAGCCACGGATAAATCTGTAGCTAGGTTTTCATTTTATTTTTTGGGCGAATTACAAAAACCTCCCTCGAGGTTTGGTGAAATTACAAAATGACCGCCCAACTATTGAAAATTATCATTACCCCCTTTACGTTTGCATAAATTAATGAAAAACTCCTTCTATTAGGGTTCCATATCCTTGTTCAATATTTTATATATTGTTGGTCAAAATGGTGTATTACAAACACCTCCCTCGAGGTTTACTGAAATACAAAAAAAAGCCTCCTTCAACTATTAGAATTTACAATATGCCTCCTAAGGTTTGCCTTGTCCAATAACAAACTCCTACCATTAGGGTTTTTTCATCTGAGAGGGGAGAAAAAATGACTGGTTTTAGGTTTTTATGATTAATGTAATGGTCGAGCTCTAAAAAAAGGGTGTTAATACTAGACCAACGGTGCCTGTGACATCTTGATTTTTTTTACGTGAAATAGACATAGTAACTATAATAATTAGGGTTAATTACATCAACTACCCCTCTAAAGATATGAAAGTATAGTTGATCTTCCAAATTTTTTTAATATTACCAACCCATACCCTAAGAAATTCCAAAATTACAAATACCCCCCTGGTCAATCGGTTGCCGGTCATTTTTTCATGAACTTTCGATTTTACCCCTAATTTTAAACTTGGGATAATTACATTTACTACCCCTTCGAAAATTAAAACTACAATTGGTCCCCCAAAATTACCAATACCATCCCTACAATTTAGTTATATTACAAAGGGCACGCATGGAAAAAAAATGTATGAAAATTAGAGCAAGGGTATATCTGGATTTTCATTAAGAATTTTGATGACATCAGATGTTTTTGATCGGCAACCGGCTGACCAAGGGGGAATTTGTAATTTTAGAATTTCTCAGGGTATGAGTTGGTAATATTGAAAAATTTTGGAGGACCAACTGTAGTTCCGTATCTTTAGAGGGGTAGTAGAGGTAATTAACCCTAATAATTATAATAAAAACGATAATATATACGTATACATGTAAAATCGATTAGAATATACACACATATATGTGTGTATAAATATAGTAACTATAATAATTATAATAAAAATTGATCATAATATATACATATACATGTAAAATTGGTTACAATACACACACACACACACACATATATATATATATGCATAACCGAAATTTAGCCCTAAAATATATGTATTCAAAAAATATTGTCAATAAATATAATAGTAGGATATTTTATTTATTCCATGTGTTACGACACTTGCTCACATCATATACTAGATAAGATATAGTAAGATATGGTATTATACACATGTTCATTTTATAGGTTGTGGGGCACATGTGATTTTCATTTTCAAAACAAATTAGAAGACACTTGTTCCTATTATTTTAAGATAATGTGATCTTTAATAAATGCATGACACTTGCTAGGACACTTAAGCATATCACTAGAAGGTTGTGCACTTAGTATGATAATTTCATCGCAATACTTCATCTTAATCCAAGGGCTATAATCTTGCCCTTAGCCCTTAAGTAAAAGTCAATGGCCATGTTTGAGCCACAAACACATAATTAGATATGAAAGAGATAGGATTCTTCACACCTAAACCCTTATCAATATTTGATTTGTACACTTAGATGACCTAAAAGCCTGCCATAACAATTGTCTTGAAAATGACTAAGGATTCGCTAATAAAATAAGAGTTGTGTCTTAAGTAAACATCTATAAATAGGAGACTTCCCCCATATTTTAGAAACCTAACACACTCACACACGATTCCACACACACTCACACACATAACCATACACATGGTTCCACACTTATAAAAGAAAAACTCTGAAGACTGCACACAACCGGTCTAGGCATAATAACGTAGTTATCAAGTTGATTTAGTCAATCCAATATCTTGCTGAGACATAACTAGTTAAAGTAGGAGCTTTACTTGTCTTCATAAGTCATAGTTTTTACTTAAATTCATGCGTATTATGCTTCTAAGCATGTGAAATTGAGAATTTATTATGTGATATATTATGTGATTACGTGACTAAGTGCACGTGAGCCATACACACAAGCACCTTATGCTGCTTGGTAGAGCCTCCTACTCAGCTGTTGTGTTGATGCCTCTTATGTATAGTTATGTCAGAGGTGCGCAGCGGAAGTATAGTGGGCCCTAATCGTATAGAAAGATTTTAGCGAAGAAGAGTGGCTTGGTTACACGTTGAGTAAAAAATTTGATAGGCTCGATTGTAATAGTTTTCCTCTAGAAAGATGAGATTACTATGATTGTTATGTTATTGCAATGATGTCTATTTTGACTCGTTTATGTATGTGTATAAGTTTGTATTGGACCCAAACTGCCGGGCATTATAGTACTACCAGTGAGCAAATCGACGACAGGAGGAGGGTGAACTTCTTTGACCAATGATGAGGAGACTTGGATTTGGTTGACTCTTATTGATCCGGAATCCTTGAAGCGAAAATATGAGAATTGATGTGTATTAATCAATAGTTAAATGAGGTCAAATGATGTAGGTCAGCCATCACTCTAGAGTTAGGAGCAGGACGATTCTTAAGACGTGTGTTTTACAAATTTCTGTTGTGGGTAGGCCATTGTCGTTGCTAGCAGGGTGTGGTTGTTAATTTTAATACTTGAGGGGTTTTTTCTGTAATTTCACAAACCCCTAGGGAAGGTATTTGTAAATGAAAAATTAAGGGCAATTTCAAAATTTCTAACCCCATATAAGTGTCACTATGATTTAGGCAAATGTCAGTGGGGTAATGGATAATTTCTAGGTTGGGGTTTTTCTTTTTGTAATTTCGTCAAACCTTAGAAGAGGTTTTTGTAATTCGCTCTATTTTTTATTAAAAAAAATTAATTTAGTCTCAGATATATCCACGACTAGGTTATAATTTAACAAAAAAAAATCTAAATCAAAACTTACTAAATAATTTTTCTAGTTGTGGATTTATTCATGGCTAAATTTTCATTTTTTTAAAGTTATAACCTAGCCACGAATTTTTCTGTGGCTAGCATCTGGTATAAATTTGGAACTTGGTAATTTTTTTTATACCTTTCTTCCCCCAAAAAAGTAAAAAACCCTAGCTCTACCCCTACTCCCCTCCGCCGATTGTTTTGTTCAATGGCAATGCCTACCCCTCTCCCGTCCCTTCCCCCCAACCCAAAAACCTACCACCCCAAAACCCTACTCCACTATTTTTTTTAATTTTCTATTTTTTTAATTTTTCTGAGATTAAATTTTAATTTTTGTGTTTTGTTTGTTTATTTTTTATTTTTTAGGTAGATATTATACACACATTTTGTGGAGGTGAAGTTGAACAAGGTATGTTTTTATTAGAAAATACATTCTAATATTATATATTTTCATTTAATTGAAAAATAGAGTGTATAGTTTCATCGTTTGGGTGAATGTTTGAAATTATATTTACAAGTCATAATGAATGGTTATTTATGTTTAGGTGAATAAGTTTGAAATTCTGTTTAGAAGGATTATATTTTCATTGTTGGAGTATATTGAAAATATGTTCAAACGTTGTTTGTGTTTATTAGAGTGAAAAGTGTTAATGAATTAATGACATATATGTTTAGAGTGAATGTTTGAAATTATGTTTAAAAGGATTATAGTTTCATTGTTGGATTATATTGAAAATATGTTTAAAAGTTGTTTGTGTTAATTAGGGTGAAAAGTATTAATGAATGATTATATATGTTTATTTTCATCGTTGGAGTATATTGAAAATATGTTTAAATGGTGTTTGTGTCAATTAGGTTGAAAAGTGTTAATGAATGATTACAAATGTTTGGGGTGAATGTTTGAAGTTATGCTTAGAAGGATTATAGTTTCATTATCGGAGTATATTGAAAATACGCTTAAAAGTTGTTTGTGTTAATTCGGGTTAAAAGTGTTAATGAATGCTTATATATGTTTAGGGTGAACGTTTGAAATTATGTTTAAAAGGATTATAAGCCATGTTCTTAAATGTTTGCACAAAAATATGCATTATATTATCAAAACTCATGCATGTGTAAGTAGTCTTTTCCTTAATATAGGTATATATACATCATATATGTATGTACGCATCATGTTCTTAGTAATTTATCTAGAGTTACGAAAGTAATATATATTTTATGCATACAAAATATGGATATATGCAAATTCGTGGTTGGATGTACAATAGGTTAAGTCTTGATCAAAAAAAATACACCAAACAATTTATAGATGGCCTTAATCAGTTTATTCAATTCACAACTACACAACCACAATGTGTAGCTGATAAAGGCCTTATTAGATGCTTGTGTTCAAAGTATACTAATAGGAAATATAAGCATGCTAGTAATGTGTAATCTGATGAGATTTAGGTTTCAACCTGAGTATTGGTACTGTACCTCACTGGGTGAGTTAGCTCCAAAAACTTTTAAAGTGGAGGTCGATGGTCCAAGTTGTTCGGACCATGTTAAATTTTCAGACAAGTTTAATAATTACAAGAATTTGGTGTATGATACTATGGGTTACGAGACATTTCACCATGGTATGCTGCACCATTTCGATTCCAACGTCGATGTGAGTCATGATATTAAGATTGAGCAAGACAGTGTACAACCTCCTAATATGCAAGCTCAAAAATTTTATGACATGTTGGAGACTGCGCATCAACCTTTGTATCCAGGCTGTGACTCTCAAATAGAGTTGCCAATGACTCTTCAAATGATGTCAATTAAATCTTATTATAATTTGCCAAGTAGGAATCAAGTTCCTTATAGAAGAATGCACTACATGCCCCTTATTCTAAGATTGACAAGATTATATGCTTCTTCAAAATCAGCTGATCAATTGAGGTGGCATCATGGGCACAGAGGAGAGCTTGCTATTCTTTGTTATCCATCCAATGGTCGGCATAGAAACATTTCAATGAGACACACTTTGACTTTGGATTAATCATACTTCAAAAATAATACTCTTGTTTCAATGAGACACACTTTGACTAATGTGCTGATAGATTTAATCCATTTAATCATACTTCAAAATAATACTCTTGTTCACTCGTGATTGTTATCCATACAACTTTTGAAAAATGTGTATGACTACCCCGTACATGTTTTTAATATGCTTGATTTCAGGGCTATGTAATTCAAAAAAAAGATTGATGTGTACTTGCAACCTCTAATTGGAGAGCTGAAGATTCTATGATTTGAAGAGGTAGAATTTTCAATTATGGCCCATCCTAATGTGGACAATGACTTTCCAGTGTATTGGCATGTGTATTGTCGGGATGGATGACTTCTAAAAGATTGGCATGTCCCATACGTATGCAACAAATTAAGGCATTCTGACTGAAGAATGGCAGCAAACGTCATGGTTCGATTGTCATCATTAACGTTTACTTCAGGATCATCCACTTAAGCAAAATTGGTTGTCTAAAGCACACAGGTAGAACAACAGGTCTAAATGAATAAGACAAGAAGCATGGGATGCTTTATGGTTGATATGGGGTAAGCCTAAATTCATAAGGATCAACTAGCAGAACAAAACGAATAGAGCATCAAATTACGACGGAAAGGGATTTCCCGGTCATAAGAGAGGTTCAAGATCCCATCTCACGTGGTAAGATCATTTGGTAAGTAATTGTTTTCTCTTTGTATTCCATTTAATTAAGTGATGTAATTTTGCATTTTTGTTATCTTATTTTGTCTTTACCTTTGAGTTTTAAGATATTATCTCATGTATACTCTGTTAATTTATGTTTATCGTAGACGAAAATATTTGGGCATGGCCTCTTGTTGACGAAACATTTGCTCATCTCCACTATTCGATAGACAAGAATGGAGTTGAGCATGATGTGGATGAGCAGGCTAAGCAAACATTGGTGAGTGCAAGCATTTATTAAAAAATTATCTCAATATACTATTGCTAAGTACACTTCTATAAAAATTACAGATGCTATTTTTGCAAGTTAACTTCAAAGCTAACTATGAGGAAGCTTGCATCTAGGCTGCCGAGAAAGCATAGAGAAGCCCTATCCAAGAGCCAGATAAGTTGGAGGAAATTAAACTAAGATTTATAATTAAACTTGTTATATATACATTATTAAACTTGTTATACCAAAGTGATGTTATACTTTTTATAATTAAACTTGTTATATATACATTACTAAAAAATTGTGATTGTGTTTCTTTATTTAGGTGTGGAAGAAGACGGTGGACAGTCCAAAGAAGAGCCATTGGTATGGGATTCCTGGTGGACCATATCTTGTTACTACTGAGCCTTTCGGTAAATAGACCGACCTAAGATAGTTAGGTGGACCGTGAGACACAAGAGCTCAACCAGAAGGTAAATGAGCTTGAGGATAAGCACAAGCAGAAGCTTGCCACACTCCAGGAAAAGCACAACAGGGGGATTTCAAACCTCCAACATACCATGATGATAATGGCGGCTAGCCTAAAAAAAATCTAGGGTCAATAACCTAGGAGGCGTAAAGATTGGGCCACTTCGCCTGCTCTTATTGTTGCTGATCATGCTGTTAGTGATGATGATCAAGATGAAAGCGACCATGGTGATGATGACGATCATGTAGGTGATGATTAGGTATATATGTTGTTTGTTGTATTTAATTGAGATGAAGAAATTGATACACTTTACGACATTTGTTAATTATTAGTATATATTTAATTATTATGGATTGTAGGGTACTAATGTAGGGTTATTTAAGTTTTGTTGGGATAATTGATTGTATTATAATGTTGTATTTGTGTGATTGCATTACTACTGGTTTAATTTGTTGGTGTTTGGCATTGTGGTTAAAAATGTGCAGGTTTTGGGGTGCATGATAATAAAAATGCATTCTAGATTCCACTGGAAAAGTAGTCACGAATTTATTCATTGCCAAAACTATCTGTTTTTTTAAAAAATAAAGTTAGCCATAGATTTTTCCTTGGCTAATTATATATATATATTTATAAAAATTTAAATCTGGCCATGGATTTTAACTTTTTTTTTTTTATAAATAATTTGGCCATAGAAAAAAAAAATCATTTTTTTAAAAAACAGTTAAAAATCTATGGCCACATTTAAATTTTTTTAAAAAAAATTAAATTGGCCATGGAAAAATCCGCAGCCAATTTTTAATATTATTTTTAAACAAATAAAATTAGTCACAGATTTTTTCCTGGCTCGGTTTAATTTTACCTTAAAAAAAATACAGCCATGGAAAAATCCATGGCCAATATTGAACATGGCCCAAGGAAAAAATGCCACGGATTTTTTCGTGGCCATTCTGTGGCCAATTTTTCATGGCCATTATCTGTGGCCAAGCTTTGCCATGCCACTTTCAACCATAGATTTTTTCTGTGGCTAGATCCGTAGCTAATGATTTTAGCCAAGCATTTTTGCCAAACCTTGTGACTTAATCCGTGGTTATTTTACCATTTGTAATGGCACTCACACCATCCAGGTAAATATAACTGTGCATCTAGAACAAGTTGTCGTATGATTGATTCGTTCCCATTGAGCCTAGTTGTAGGATCTATAGTCCTCAGGTTGTGTTTCCTCATACATGGCTTATAATTTTATGGGCTTTAATCTCTTGCTATTGTCTTAGTTTATGGATTCGCAAGGTTATCACAAGATTTTACATAATTAACATTTATAGTACTACTTGTTAAATATAATCTCACAGTACTTTGTTTTCTCCTGATTGGTTCAGATTTACCATTATAATAAAGGATTTGCACTTTACCAGTTGTAGTAGTGCTATCACAATGTATTGAAATTTGAGAAATTGGTTTTCCAATATAAGGAATTTGAAATAATAAATCTATTAACCAATTAGATTTCTCACTAACTGAAGCTAGCTCAGCCTCCACAGCAGAGTTTGTAATAATAGTTCGCTTATTTGATTTTAAGAAATAGTACCACCTCCCAAAGAAAAATATAACTAGCGATAGAACATGAATCACTTGATAAGGTGTTCCAATTTGCATTAGAAATCCCTTCAAGTACATGAGGATATTTTTTATAAAACAAGCCATAATTTTTTGCACCAATTAAATATCTCACAACTCTAGCTATGGCGTGCCAATGTTCAATACTTGGCTTGCTTGTAAACTAGCTGAGTACTCCCACTGACATGCAATGTCAGGTCGAATACAATCTAGTTTTATCACATCATTATCATATTTTTCAACAGAAAATAAGCAAATACACAAATCACAAGAAGTTGCAGTATCCTAAGAATCAATAGAATATATATTTTTCTATATAATGTGACTAATCGAAGAAAATGCCGTCACATGCTTTCTGCAATTTTGTTTCTCAAAATGAAATTTATCTCATCAAATTATTCTACCCCATAGTACCTCCTAAGCATTTTTTTTTTTTTTTGATTTATTCAATAACATGCATAATAGAGCCAAAGATCAATAAATTATCCACATCAAGGCAAATAATCTTATGTGCACATTTTACGACTTGTTACTTATGCACTTGTCGCATGTGCTTGGGTTTGTTACTTTATTTATTTAATTTTGTATAGAATATTAAATTTGTCCTTTTAATTTTAGTTGGAATATTATTTTCAGTAAAAAATTTCTATGAGAATAGGTGAAGGATGTAAAGTGCCAAGTTAATATATTTTTAAGAATATAAAATATTAAAATTTTAATTTTAAAATATATAATATTAATTAAATATATTTAGAGGGTGCAATATGTCAATTATCCTATAAAATACCGATACCCTATCATGTAGAATTTGTAAAATTGCAAATTTTGTTGAGTGAAAGCTAATGCAGTCCTCCATTCTGTCGGTTGGCCAGTTGGTCTGTCCAACAACATGGTGACACTTTTCAGCAGATTAGAGGTCGAATATCAGATACCACATTAATTTATCCAAATAAAAATTAAATATATTTTAAAGAAACCAAGTCAATCAAGAAAACACGACTTGAATATCAATTTAAAATTTGTCTGTCATAAATAATTGGGACAATTATTGAACAAATCCCAATTATTGGTCTCTATTCAGTGGCTACAGGGGAGACAAATAAAGCCTGTTGCAATATGCCGAAGAAAATTTCTTCGTACACTATAGATTATTTGACTTTATGCCATGTGAAGAGCCAAACCCACCCAAGTGCATTATACAATAATAATGTATATTGTTAACTAATCGTGTTTAGTCCGTACTCAAATTCTTTGTTCATAGGTCTCTTTTGATTTCATGTACTATGTTGTAATATAATAAGTAATCCAGCTTAAATTCTACATTTGATATGTGTCTTCTTATATATTATGTAACCGTAATTTATGTATTTATGGATTGAGATCATACTTAAATATTGGATTCAGTAGTAGGGGGAGAGATACTATTGAAGAAGTTGAAAATTATAAATTAAAATTCTTAAGAGCACAATTACTAAAATGCCCCTTGTATTAAATTATGACATTCAATTTTGCCCTTAACAAGCATAAAAATGTAGGCATAACTGTAATTTTGTCAATCATATACACTAGTCTACAATACCAAATAATATCCACAATACATGTAAATGCCAAAGCCGGATCAAATCCATCCAATCAAATATAATAGTTCAACTACAATTATCAACCCATCAATCAAATCAATACTAAATATACCTTTGTTTGATCCACCCAATCAAAAGAGCCCAATTAGGAGCTAATATTCCGTTCAAACTTGCAAATTGTGTACCCAAAGTCAACTCACAACATTGATCTATATTATCCATTTAAAGCAAAATAGTCACTCTTTTGGTTAACTACAATTGTGTTTCTTAATCAAACAGTGAAATTTAACAAGCTTATCAACAACTCACCGTTAGAATTTTGCATATACTCATGGATCGAAATGGCACAAGTTCTTTTCTATTCAAAAAGATGATTTGAATTTAAATTCAAACTTCTTTAATCCTCATCTCATATATCGATCCAAATTGTCATTACGAGTGGCAATTAGTATGGTGGCTCTTACAATAATAATAATAATTAATTAATTAATTAATTAAGGAAAAGAATGAAAAATTCAAGTGTTTTCTAGACCCACTTGCAATCAGAACAAGAAAGAGTACCAAATCAAGAAAATATTCACCTTTCCAAACTCATCTTGTTACTCATAACTCCCTAATCACAAGAAGTGTCCTAAAATCAAAAAAAAATAAAATAAAAACAAGAACATGACATATTAACAAAGGAAAATTTATACATATGTGAGGCTAGAATTCTAGGGAGCAATTTCTTGTTACAACTCCCGAGATGAATAATAATAATGATCATGAATATGCCATTCTTTGGATGACTCTATCTCTAAGAATTCCATTGTAAAGGGCCACTCTATTTGCTGGCATTTCTTGAACTTTCCCGACTTTCTTAACTGTGGATGGATTTGAATTTGAATATTTAATAATACAACGAGGCTTGGCATGGCTTATGTTATGCAATTTCCTGTACTCATCGCTGTTCCCAGTAGGGTCCACCACATCCTCCGCGAAGTGCACCCTCTTCTTCTTCTTCTTTTTCTCCTTTTTCCCTCCAGCTGCACCACATGCATGCCCATCTTTTAGAATTAAATTGGAGTCAAACTCTTTATTTAAATATGTGTAGTCACAACATATATATATATATATATATATACACACATATATGTATATGGCTAACTTACGTTCTCCCTCAATTTTGTGGTTCATCGCACTTTGCTTGTCGATCTATGCGATTGTGCGACAATGCCCCTTTAATTGTATTATTTGTTAACAACCATATCGCTTCACTAGTTTGAATAAAATTTTAAAGAGAACCCCATCTATTCCTACAAATGTTGGGGGCAAAATGCATTTGGGCATAAAAAATTTTGGGCGAAATGCATGACAAAGGAATATTCCTTAAGATTCTATTTAAAAATGGTGTCGGTGGTTTTCGAGAACAAATAACAGAAGTGGGGCATTGTCACACAACTGCATATGTGTATATGTTGGGAGCAAAGTACAATTGACTCCAAAGAAGGATGTCCATAATTTACCTATATATATATATATATATATGCAAAATATATATTATATAAAATAATGGAAGATCATGCTCAAGAAAAATAGTAAAACGGTAAAATAGTTGGAACCCGTTATAGATTTTTGCGAATTAATTTATAGCCCCATGAGGTAAAATTCCACAGCCAAACATGTTATTGTCTCATTGAATTTTGATCACGCACACTATGCACATATGTAGATGGATAGAAAAGAAAATTAGGAGAGAAAGTGATCAGTTGAGTACCTGAAGAGATGATGCAAGATGGTGGGAGTGGGAAACGAGGATCAGTTGAATTAGGAGACTTTTGGAGGCGAAAAGCCAGAAGAATTACCGTGCCCGACACGGCCATGGCCGTGGCCAAAACCATCCCTTGGGACGACATAATCGAAGACATGATCAACTGTGCGCGCGCGGGTGTGTGGGTGTGTGGGTGTGTGTGTGTGTGAGAGAGAGAGAGAGAGAGAGAGAGAATGAGAGGGAGGAGAAGAGTGGTTTCTTTTAATGTGGGAGTTGGGCTGCAGTTGCTTGTCTCAAGTATTTAATTGCTTACTTTTCTTCTATTGGTCAAATTATTTGTTCGTTGCTTTCCTTATGTTTTATGCTAAATTCAACAATTTATGAGATCATAGTTCGGCAAAATAACTTTTCAATCACGAAGTGTTAGTTTCCAATAACCAAATTGATTGTCATAAATTACTCTTGTCATTCTCAATAAACTTTAGTGGATACAATTGAAATTATGAAAAGTGAAAAGTTTAGATATCACTATAAAAAGATATGTATAATATGTGAAGTGATGATGTAAAAATTATCACTAATTATATATATAAATAATATTTTATATCTTATTCCAGAAATGATTTTTTTTATAATTTTAATATATAGAGATAAAAATTGTGCCTAACCAGCTAGCCATCATTGATTATTATTGACATTCTTATAGTGACAATTTAATAACCAAAGAAAAATGTTATATAGTGTCATCTTTTTTTTCAATTAGTAAGTTGTTACTTAGATGATGCAACTAATTGCAAATACTAATAACTTAAAATACTAAATTTTGTTACTTTTGTATAATTTAATAACAAAATAAAAATTATTGCAACCAAATAAATTTAATTAGTGATAAAATATAACATATTATTACTTAAAACATATTATAAGTAACAATTTTTTTTTATAATTCTGTTTACTTTTTTCCATTAATATTATCTTTTCTTATATATGGTGTATGTTTAAAGTCATTCTAATAAATAGTGCTTGGAAATTAATAATCTGAATGCACAAAGAAATTAGAGTCACTATAAGAGAAAATAATATTATTGACAAAATTATCATCAATGATGTGTATTAAGTAACAATATTTTCTATATTGTTAATAATTAAATTTACTTGGAGACGACAATTTTTATTTTGTACTAAATGGTTTAAAGGTGGCAAGATTTAGTATTTCAAGTTGTTATTTTTGTAGCTAGTGACATCCTTATATATAGTGACAAACTAGTGGCAAAAATTTCTTTTTTCTTTTCTTTTTTTTAACTTTTTGTTTTTCTTTTCTTTAAAAAAATTATTATTTCATTTGGAACTTGAACTTATTATTGATCTGTTCCTCAAAAAAAAAAAAAAAAAAAACAGAAAAGTTGCAAAAATATTGTCATTATAAATATATGACAAGATTTTTCTTTGCCAATTATCATCATAAGAGTTTCACTAATTTTTAATGATAGCAACTTAACATTATTATTGCGAAAATCATTCTTGTTACAAAATAATATTTCCTTTCACAAGATGCATATAACTAGTAATACTTTTTACATTGTCACTTGTTAATCAAAATTTGCAAACTTGGGACAATGGAAAAAGAATGTTATTCTAAATATTCAATATTTTAGAAAAATGCAACAATATTAAAGAACGATATATATGATATTTGTAGTTATTGCGTAGAAAAGATGGGGGAAATATTGGTCATTTGATTGGAAGTCAATGAAATGGTTGGTTGCGTGTGTAAGCGTATGGAGATGTTAATTCAGCTGCCTTTCGAAGAGAATTGTCTGCCAACTTTTGCAAGCAACAACGACTGATTTTTCAATTATAACCTTTCGTAGCTAAAGGGAATCTTTGAATTTCATAAAGACGTTAAGATCTCTCTCAAACCTCCCCTTTTTATATTTTTAAATTAACAATTTTATTGATTTATTTATTTACTTCATCAAAAAAGACTGATAATTACGAGAAACATTACTTTTTGTTTTACTTGTAATATTATTGAGTTTGAAAAGACAAAGAAAAGCGGGCATGCATAGATTTTTCATTACTATATTTTTTTGGCCAAGCTTATTTTAAACAAATTTGTAAGCTTGTAAAGTTTTATAAGATGTTTTTTGAACTTATAAGCTCTTACATCTTATTTTGAAAATAAAATTTTAAAATATTTGGATTAAATAAGGTCATGTAGTTTATAAAATATTTTTGGAGTTTGTAATTTTGTTTGGTGAAAATGAGAGCTTATAAGTTTTTTAAAAGTGTAGATAATAAAAAAAATCAAGTAAATTAATTTTATGTAAATAAATGTAGTTTGAGATAGTGGAAATATAATATTGGGGAAAAAATAAGATATTTTATGTTATTTTATATATCTTTTAATATTAGTTATTTTATAAGTTGTTTCGACAAAGAAAACATTTGGGGGAGCTTACGTTTTTTTCTCTTTAGTTTATAAGCTACTAACAGCTTATTTTTGGAGTTTATAAGGTTCTTTATTTAAAAATCTAACAGATACTTTTGACAAGTTTACAAACTTTCAAATATCTTATAAGCTCAGCCAAACAATTATTCACCAAGAATGATATAGGGGCGTAGTTAGAAAATATTTTTTTAGGAGTTTATGTGCTAAAAGTAATGCTATGTTAAAGTTTAATCATAGCAAGAGAACTATTAGAATATAATTCTAAATGAAGTTATAGATTATTACACGACTTTAAGAAGTAGAAAATTTATTAATTGAGACGCTTCAATGTTTTTTCAATTGTTCGCACTTCACATCGACTTACAACCAATTCAAATCTAAAAATTTCAAAATTATTGCTCAACTGAAAGTTACTGACGTATATATGCTTAAAGTACTCAATGTCCGCACTTATTAAAATAGACGCGAGAACTTAGGGGGCGTTTGTATTGTTTTTGTTTTTGTTTTTGTTGAACTACAAAACAATTTTGTAAAACAATTCTGTAAAATAGATTTTAAAGTTTATGAAAATGGAAAAAGTTGTTTGGATGATTGTTCTGAAAAATGATCGTAAAATGAGTTTTTGCAGAATCCGTTTGGATGAAACAGTTTTCAAGTACAAAAAAAAAAAAAAAAAAAACAAGAACATGTTTGGATGACACAATTTTACAAAAAATTGTCTCTGCCACTGTTCTCTTATCTTACATTGTGTTGACATGAATGCATAATGAAATATTTTCACTATTCAAATTCTTTGGCGCTATTTACCCATTTTCTACTTTATCCTTGAAAACCACACAAAAATATAATACATCATATATAATTTAAAATAAAAAAGTTAATCATACATAAATGTAACAATCTCATTCTCATAAAGTAAAATACAACGAGTGATAAGTGTAACATCTATCACAACTTAGCTAACAACATCATTCCAAATTTAGAAAGCTATCTCATCTCTTACTGTCGCCATTTGTTGAGTTTGTTGTTGGGACATATAAAATGTAGGCTTTGTTGAGTTATTGGCATGTGTATTGTCGTCAGCTTCATTTTCAACAACAATGTTGAATTAAGCATTCCAGCTCTTTCGGGGTCCAACTCAATTTATCATAACCAGTAATCATTGTTCTCCATCTACAACCATGTTTAAGTTCATAGAATGACCTCTTGTTAATATTAAAGCTAGCTGAGAGAAAGTTTAAAGTGTAATGCAATGCACCATAACTCCAAAAGAATATTCATGTCACACATAATTACTAGTTCACTTTAACTTATAAACTCTCACACCAGCAAAGCTAACGTAACATTAGATATCAACCATTGGTAATTAGTTTATAAATTACATAAGGACTTGACACTGAGAAAAAGGTCTTATATTGTTGAGCCTATCATACATAAAAATCAGTAGCCCGTTGTCTAATCAGCTCATATGTCTTCATTTTTTTTTTTTCCCATTCAAATTAAACCAATTAATTGCACACCATATTTCATCCAGTTGGCAACAATGAAAACAGTGAGCTGGTAGAACAATCAATTCCATGACACACTTTAAAGAGACACATTAATGAGTATTATTTTTGTACAAAACAGTTATCTTATAGTTAATGGGCTAATAAGGACCAGTCATATATCAGAATGTAGTGAAAATCCACCCAAATGTTTAAAGCAAGATAAGCACATAGTCAATACTTTTAAAGCATTTCCAGTTAAAATAGAGATAACAAAATATAAGATTAAGAGGGTGTTTGGCTAAGCTTATAAGCTCCTCAAAACATCTTATAAGATGTTTGAGAGCTTATAAGATGGTGCAAAGTGTTTGGTAAAAATTTTGGAGAAGGAGCTTATAAGCTCCTCAAATAAGATGTTTAAGAGCTTATAAGCTCTTTTCAAAAAAGTAAGAAGGTGGCAACTTATTTTTTAAGATCTACTAAACTCCTTTATTTTCAACTAAATTAATTACAATATTACCGTTACTAACATCTTATAAGCTATATCCCTTCTTATTTATCCAAACACTTTAATAATTTATTTTTAAAATAAGATCCAACATCTTATAAGCTCCTAAAACATCTTATAAGATGTAGGAGCTTATAAGATGTTTTAAATAAGCTTAGCCAAATACCCTCTAAATCCTCTTCACTTGTTTTTACGGCCTCAACACTCTGTACTATAGAAAACCAAGAGCTTGTTGGTTGGTACAATGTAATCCATACGCATCAAACTCAAAACATTCTAAATCTATTCAACAGGGGTTTCACACTTGAGGAATTAATTCAAGCCAAGACTTAATTCATATAATTCATAGAAAAACAATAAAATGAACAAGCCCGTAACATATGGAAGCATGTTTTTCAAATCTTTCACCTCATTAGAAGTGGGTTACTGAAAATTTTACCAAAAAATAAAAAACAAAAGAAATAAATAAATAATTGCTAAACCCTCACCTTGTTCAAATGGGAGAGTGGATTCTTCCTCTTATCGGTCTTTGCGGCTTGTCTTGTTCTAGTGCTTTGGAGCTCGCCTGAAACCAGCAAACTAGAATCGCCAGCGTGGAAGGAGGCAAGATTTAGATTTGGTTGGGAGGAGAGTGAAAGAAATTTCTTTTACCTCTTGAACAGAAGTTTTAAGTGCATGGTGAATTTTATTCCGAATTTTGATTTGGGGAGGAGAAAACGAGAAATTATTTTTTAGAAGAACCTAAAACATGTTCCCAAAAATGGGGTGTTTCGGAAACGTGTTTTGAAAAATAACTTCGCTCAGATTGATGGGCCAAATGAGTTTTTGTGTTTTTTGTTTTTTAAAAATCAGGAAATAACTTAAAAAAATTACGGGCCGAACACCTCCTTACTTTTCTTCGATATAGTCCTTAAATTAAAATTCAATTCCAATTTAATCTAAAGTTAAAATCCAATTTCAATTAATAAATTGATTGAAATTTATTTTCAAATGAATTCGATTAGTTAATTCTCAATCAATTAATTTCAAAATCATGTTTTTTCAAATCAATTTCTATCCACCAATTCAATTAATAAGGTAGATTAATTCAGTTAGTCCCTCAATCCAATTACCTAAAGTGACCGAATTAATTGATCAATTAAGTTAGTTACTTTTCTATTAATTAAATTAAAACTTAATTTAATCCAATTAAATTAATTGCTAAATCCAATTAATTGATTTTGATCCAATTGAATTCACAACTCAATTAATGAATCTAATTCGATTAGTTTCTGTTAATTACTTCATATATATAGGTGCTTTGTCAACAACTGATCAATAATTACCAATTGATCAGCCAATTGATCAACCACGGGATACATTCAATGCAACATTTTAAGTAATAAAACTATAAGTGATTAATTACTACTTTTTTAATTAATCACCATTTTCATTAGAATACTTTCAAATTAATGCTCTTCACCTATTGTGGTCAATGTCTTTTAGCAAGCTCATGAATACCTAGTCAATAGGTGAAATATCAATATAAACCTTTCTACTTATGTCATACTTTACAAATGTAGTCCATTCATTGTCTAGTTTCTCAATTGAGGTTTAGGACATGATATTTAGGAAATCTCACTTCCATCAATACTATAATTCTTATGTAAGTAGTCCATTTAACAATTGATTTAAAAATCTCATTTTCTGATAACTTTTTGTGTTTACTTTCAAACGTCTCTATATATGGGAGACTTATAACCAACTTAGGAGCATGTAGACTTGCCAAGGCATCGATACCTATATCAAAGGATAAATGCCACATACAAGACTATTATGGAATATCAAGATTAAAGACTAAATAGAGCACACCATAAGTGTAAGGACCCGATTTTCTTACATTTTAAATATATTATTATTTGATGATTATATGATTATTATACTACTTGTATATTTTTCCGGGTCATGACAAGTGGTATCAGAGCAGGGTCTTAGGAGACTTGTGCTTTAGTAATTTACCAGACTAACCTTTGTGATTTTGGTATAGATAGCTCCAAAGAGAACCGGGATAACGTTGAATACCAAAAAGATTGATTTACTGCAGTTTTCGAAAGGATCACTACGATTCTTGAAAACCAAAATAATGGTAACCATAATAACAACCGACGAGAGGAGACGGTTAACAATACTTTGGCTAACTTCTTAAAGTTAAGCCCTCCAAGTTTCCAAGGCGAGCTTGATGACGAAAAGGCAACGAATTGGCTAGAATCCATAGAAAAGATCTTCACGGTTTTGAATTGTGAACCAGAACGGAAAGTGGTTTTGGCAACCTTTCGCTTAGAAAGTGATGCGCATCATTGGTGGCAAAGGATAGCACGTAAGTGGGAGGCAACAAGAACTCCGCAAACTTAGGAAAACTTCGTTCAAGAATTCAACCTTCAGTATGTCCCACGAATAGTACAAGAGAAACGGGAGCAAGAATTTTTTAACCTCGAACAACGAAGTTTAAGTGTTTCTCAATACGAAGCTATGTTTACCAAATTAGCCCGATTTGCTTCCTATTTCATTGAGAATGAAAATCGAAAAATCTGGAAATTCGTTTGTGGATTACGCCTAGAAATACAAGATAGATTGGCCCCAGTTCAGTTACCAACTTATACTGCAGCTGTAGAAACAACACTAAAGGTTGAGAGTACGATGGAACAATTGAGAGCCAAGAGAGGACAGTTTGGTCGAATTCCAAATTTAGGAATATACAACGGAAAAGGACCTGGAGAACCCAACAAGACGCCCAAATTTGGTACACCCGGTAATGAGAATAATTTGGGAGAATCCTCAATACTAAAGAAAGTTTCTTGTAGTTATTGTGGCGGGTCAAACCACACTGAGGACAAGTGCTGGAAAAAGGACTGGAAGGTGTACTCGATGTGGTAGTAATAGCCACTTTATCGCTAATTGCCCTCGGGCAGGGGTAGCTCAAGTTCCGAACATAGTAAGAACCGTAAAGGAAAAGGTGGGTCAAGGAGAAAAATCGAGAGTACCCGGCAAGGTCGTTGCGATAAACCAAACCAAGAATTCTACGATAGTCGAAGGTACGCTCCTCGTATGGCAGCACTTAGTTAAAATTTTATTTGACCCTAGACCTACCCATTCCTATATATTCCATAAGTTCTTTTCTAGCTTAAAGATTCCGCCTAGTAACTTATCGTATGAACTAGAAGTATTCACGCCACTTGGAACCTATCCAAATTTTGGAATACAAGAAACGAACCCTAAGGACTAAGACCATTCCGTTGGTACGAGCCTTATGGAAATACCACAAAATTGTAGAAACTACTTGGGAACGTTTAGAAGGAATTTGGGAAAATATCCGCAATTATTCAGATAGTTATAATAGGAATTTCGAGGACGAAATTTTTTTAAGAGGGGGGAGGATGTAAGGACCCGATTTTCTTACATTTTAAATATATTATTATTTGATGATTATATGATTATTATACTACTTGTATATTTTTCCGGGTCGTGACAATAAGTTTGGAAATATTTCTAACTCTGTTAATCCAATATAAGAGTTTCTAGGTGGATACTTAGTGAACTCATTCCTTCATTTGAATTTCAAATCCAATTCCAATTCAGATTAATTCTCAATCCTAATTTGATTTGGATTTCCTAATCGTTCTTTAATTAGGATTCTCTAGTCCCAATTGAATATAGACTTTAAATTCAAGCTTAATTAGGATTCTCGATTCCAATCTAATTCGAATTCACGAATCCAATTTCAACTAGAACTCTCTACTCCTAATTTACTTTGGAATTTACCAAATTCCCTTTGAATTTGGATTTCCTATTCCAATTCAAACCAGAATTCAAAGCTCCTAATCTAATTGAAATCCTAACTTAAACTCCCAAACAAATACCTGTAAACTTTCAAAATTCAATTTCAAGTTGGATCAAAAATTAAATTTTTTAAAGAAAACATTTCTTTTAATTTTTAATATAGTTTTAATTTCAATAATATTTAAACAATTAAATTGAAACAAAAATAAAAGAGAAAAAAATAATATTTCACTTTTCATTTTTGTTTTCCTTTTCGTTCTATTTTTTTTTGTTTAAATAATCTCAATCAAATAAAATAAGAACAAAATTAAATTGAAACTCGATTTGACAAATTCAAAACAAAAGCGATTAAACAATTTAATCCTCAATATGCAATTTCTATCAACAAATCTCTATTCAATTCAAGAATTACAGTAATAAATCTATTTGACTTGCATAATTGGCTCTGATACCACTGTTAGTTTCGCATAGGCCATGGGATGCTAAAACAACAGAAACATAAAAAATTTAACATATAACTATTATATAAAAACTCATCCTGTTGCTATTTCCACACGGATCTTATGCAAACTACAAATAAATTTATTAGAGTCAAATGAAATTATACCTTTAACTATCCATTTGATATAGGGAATTGTCGTATTCAAATACGAATCAATCCTCTAGAATAAGATCAATTGAACCAGATTCTCGAACTTGATCCCCATCAACCCAAACGAATCCACGCAAATAGGAGTCCAAGCGTTCTTCCTCTAGAGTTCGTTCACACGAATGGATCTGCTCGGGCTCTTGACTCTATGTTGGCATCAAATCAAGACCCGTATATGTGTATATGAAACTATATCTATTCCAACTCTTTAGAATAACTCCTAAAGTCCTTTACAAATAGATTAAGAAGGGTGGATTCTTTTTTTCTAGGCGCATCTTAATTTACCGATTATCAATTAATGCTAGAACTAAATATACATATATGTGAAACAAGATGACAAAGATATCACATCTGAAAGTAACTAAAGCCATAATTCATAAAGTAGACAGTCATTACTTATAACAAGGACTAAGGATGTTGGCATATATATATATATATATATTTGTGCCCATGGTAACCGAGCACTTCTCATCGTCTATATATATATATATATTTGTGTGTGTGTGCTCATGAAAAAGATCTTTTAATTCTTCTTCAATTCTATTTGGATTAGTCTTGGCTGCTCGTTTGCCAGGATGATCACGATTATGTTCTATTTTAATTTATCTATAACTCTATAAAGGTAAATTCCCACTTGACCTTTCACTACTAGAAAAACATTGTTTTGTGCCGGATCTTGAGACCAATATTTCGTAATAATTGGTCACAAAAGCAAGTATGTGACCAACTTTGCTTCGGACACGCATTGGTGGCAAATATCCTAGTCACAAATTTTGCTACCAGTTTTGCCACCGAAACTGTTTGTGCTCAATCTTGGAATAGACGTGTAGAGTTGCAAACCTTCTTGACGTGGAGTCTATATGGCACCCTTTGCGACCGACATAGTTGGTTGCCATAGTGGTCGCAAAAGTATGCTGATGTGGAACCAACATGGCAAAGTACGCAATTGACGATTTCAGTCGTAGCATGGTCACAAACGTTTGTTGATGTGGAGCCTCGGTGGCTACTTTTCTGACCAACACATCGGTCCTAAAAGCGGTAAGATTTTAATAGTTTTGCACCCACCTAGTTGGTTGCAAAATATCTATATGGCAAATTTTGCAACCGACATGTCGGTTGCAAGGTTTTACCAGGTTTGCAACCACCCACTTTGTCGCAAATTTGGTGCTCGTGATACAAATATTTTGTGACGGACGATTGTTGTCGTAAAATTTTATTCTTTTGTGATGGATTGTGTTCGTTGCAAAAGTTTGATTATTTTTTTATTTTGTGACGAACTCTGTTGGTCGCAAACCTTATATTTTTTGGACACCTTGTTGGTCGCAATTTCATTCAAAATTCTGTTCACATTATGTAATGCGATATTTTGTGAAGTTCAAAAACACCATCGATTCTATATTTAAATCCAATTAAAAATAAACAAATACAAATGCAAAATAAACTTCCAATATCAATAAACATTCATCATATTTCAAGTCGAACATCCATTAACCAAAATACAAAAGTAATCTATGTCGCCAAAATACGAGGACGTAAAAGTATTTCCATGCCCTAACATTCCACTACCAAAATATGGAAATAATTATCGACATCCAATATCTAAAATATAAAAGTATTTCTTCCACAAATATTCATCACCCTAACTACCATTTCTACCATCACCACGTTCACCACCATTACTACCATCATTCCCAACGGTACAAGTTTTATGAGAAGATGTAGAAGATGAATGCACAACGGGATGAGATACCTGTGTAGGCGGCATGGACAAAGGAGGCAGAAAAGGATAACCGGGCGAAGGCACCGGGAATTATGCAACATGGCTGTTGGTACCTTGAGAGAATGGATTAAACTGTGACATTCTCAACATCTCTTGAAGTGATTGCACCATGGATTTTAAAGTAGCTAACGATTGCTTAAGCTTTTTATTCGCAGTACTCATTTCCTCAATCCTTTTCTCCAACTTTTGTTATTCAGATTATAAGGCGTTCAGGGATGTGTTGACATCCCAATGGATTTATCAGACAATGATTTGGTGATAAATGTTGCTGCACCAGCCAAACCATAGTCACGTCCCTTCTTTAATCCTCCAACCACCTCAAGCTAAATCTATTTACAAAGAAAAGAAGTTACCTATTGTTTTACAATATATATAAAAATTTGCATAAAGATATTATACATATATGAATAACTTATCAAATTCACCTCAACATCAGTAAGCATTTGAAAGTCATCACCCAAAAGTTCCTTTTGGATTTGATAGTACTCCAAAATTGCATTCTACAAAGTAATAATTTTATTAATAAATCAACTATGTATTAGATTTACTTACTAATTACATGACATATTAAGAAAGCACTTACATAAGTATTCTTTGCTAATTTATTCATCCAAACTGTCTCTTAGACTCGTTCGTTTCTGAATGTAGTTCCTTAAATGCCAAAGCAAGGGGTGGGGGGTCCCTATCATATTTTTTCGTCTACATTTGTTACACTAATTAGTAAATAAAAATATTTTAAATTAAACTGAATGAATATAATACAATTACCAAGCGATCTATGTGGGTAAGGTGGGAAATATAACCACCTCTACGAATGGGGAAGCCCTGTCCATCTTTGTCTGAGGCTTGATTTTGTTTATTTTGAGTCGATTTTCTTTTATATTCATCTGAGTTCCAAATAACCCACAAACCCTCCCAAATATCATCAACAATCTAGATAGGTCTCTTGCCTGTCGCTCGACATCGTTGCAACTTGTTTTTCGATATTTGTGAACCCTTGCTCTCGAAGTTCTTTCTTATCTCTCTCTTATTGTGCTCGACAAATGAAAAACGTTTCTACAACGACATGAAAAAGAATAGCATGTTTCATTTTTAAAAGAAATGACAAATAAGGAACAATATGTATAGATAAATCATGACATATATTACTTGAAACTCCACAAACCACATATCCCTAACATCTTGAGGGATCTTCTTCCATGACACCTAAACTTTTCCATAATGAGACTCTATAATGGCGGTAATGGCTTGGACGCACAATAATTGCTCAGTAAACCTACAACATATTTTATTATAATAAGAATTTAAGTGACTATATGTAATGTATTAGTATTTTATATATATATATATATTTGTGTAATATTTATATAAAATTATAAGTGAAATATATGTATAAAAAAGTAACACTTATATATAAATGGAGTGAATAATTTTTACTCTTTCCCTTGAGGTTCAATGGTCTTCCTCTCATCATTCATCGATAAACTAATTTGTGGGCTTTCAGGTACACTAGACTGGCAATGACTGCTCTCCGGACAGATGAAGGTGTGGGAGTCAATGTTGGGGTTGGTATGGTAGTACCTGAAATATTGGTCAGTGGTGGCATATAAGTTTCCCTATCGCACGACGGTGAGGCAACGACCTTCCCTTTTCCCTTCTTGACGCCTGCCATCTATACAAAATGCAAATATTTTCATTAACAACAAGAATTTATTCTAGGTTAAATCATAAAATAATTCAACAAAAATTTAACAACACATAAAGTTGATACACAATGAATTATAAAGTCAAAAAACACAACTTAATGCATTGAAACAAATTTATAAGTACATGAGTCAATCATAAAAGGTAACATACAAGATAACATCATTACAATTTCTAAAAATCTTCATCTTCTTCTTCATCATTATTTTCATCTCTATCTTGTTCCTCATTCGTTGTGTCATCCTCATACTCATCCTTGTCTTTATTTGCATCTTCATCAATGTCATTCTCTTCAACTATGTCAACACCATCATCTTCATCTAGAACTTGCACGTTCTCCATATTGATTTCTTCACTCTAACCCTCACTATCGACCAAGTAATTGACAGGATCTATATCGGCAATAGAGTTCACATTATTACAGGGTTCTTGTAAAGCTTCCTCCATGTACTTACCATGTTGCGATACTCTGCTTCTTGGTCTAGTCTTGATAACAAATCTCCAATGAACTTTCTCTCTTCTTGTACTAAGGTAGGGGGCATAATATACCTAGGATGCATGTTGAGCTAAAATGAATGGGTCATCTTTTGGGTAAGCTTCATTTTGCTTCATTCCAGTAATACCATACTGCTGGTGCACCTTAATACCCCGACTTGACACCAAATCAAACCAATGGCAATGAAACAATAAGACACTCTTCTCGGGAAGACCCGGATACTCTAATCGGATCACCTCATTAAGTCTTCCTTAAAATTTAGATGACCCCTCACCTTTAACGCACACTCTTGAGTTATAAGTTGTCCTACGCTCTGTAATGGAGTCTATATAGAATACATATCCATTAACATAACACTTTGTCCATGTGTTAATGGATATATATTGCATCAGTACATGAAATTATATTAGTTGATTACATTAACTTAAAATTACCTCTCCAATGAGTACATCCGTCAGTACTGGACATGCCCATACGCTAGTGCTTCATATGATAAATGTATAGGCAAGTGTTCCATTGAATCAAAGAACCACGGTGGGAATATTCGTTCTAACTTACATAGAATAACGGGTATATTCCTTACCAACTGTAAGGAATTATCTTGCCGTAACTCTGTAGAACACAAATCTCAAAAAAATTGACTTAATTCAATTAGAGGCCTCCATATGTGTTGTGGAAGTGTAGTGAAAGCAATTGGAGGCAATCTTTGCATAAACATATGGTAGTCGTGACTTTTCATGCCATGTAGCTTGTGTTTTTTGTCTACACATCTACTCAAATTGGAAGCATAACCGTCCGGCATTTTCAATTGTTCAAGCCACATACAAACATCTCGTCTTTGATCATCATTCAAAGTGAAACTAGCCTTGAGTTTTGCCACCTTCCTGTTAGGCATGTTTTTCAAATGAAGCCCTGATCTCTTGCAGTATTTAACCAAATCTAGCTAGCCAAGCCTTTTCATTGTCTTTAGTCTTCTCCTTAACATCCATTACAGTGTTCAACACACTATCAAAATTTTTTTAATATGTGAATGACATCTAAATTATGATGCACAAGGTTATCCTTATAGTATGGTAACTCCCAAAATATACTTTGTCTTGTCCAGTTATGTCACTCGCCATATTCAATTGTTTTGGCATGCTTGACACCTAAGTCTATTATTTTTGGTAAGTTACAAACTTCCTCCCATATTTGCTTGCCGGACATTCTAGGAGATGGCTCTGATCTTTCATGTCTTTCTTTGTACAATGCATTCCTATTGTTCCTAAACGGATGATCAGGGAGAAGGAATTGACAATGACAGTCGAACCATGATATCCTCCCACCATACTTCAATTTGAATGCTTTTTCCATCGCATATAAATGGGACAAGCTAACTTTCCAAAAGTCATCCAACCCGATAACATCCCGCACGTAGGAAAAACATTGATTGTCCACATTAGTGACACCCACATTCGAAAGTTCTAATTTTTTGAGATATCATACGTTTCTACGCTTTCAGCCCAAAGAACTCTCAATTCATCAATAAGAGGTTGTAAGTACATGCCAATTCTCTCCTTCAAATTGTGTTGTCTAGGAATCAGACAAGTTAACAATATATAAGGGGTTGTCATGCACATTTCAGGGGGTAAGTTATAGGGTGTCACAATCACTAGCCAATAGGAGTAATGCATCGATGAATGACAAAATGGATTGAATCCATCTCCATATAATGGAAGACGAACATTCCTTCTTTGGGACTTCCAGAAGGAGTTGACGACTTTAAAATTTTAGCGATCAGGACAAAGCACCCGTGTTGTAAATTATAGTCAGATTTCAAACACATCATTTGAAAAATTAAAGACATTTCGGACTAAGACTCACACCCTGGCCACAATGGTCTTTGAGCGGACTCCAACATGTCATAGAAGTGTTGAGCATCAACATTTGGAGGTTCCTCTCCACCCTGATCCCCAATTTCTCCGATACGGTTCAATTCAACTAGATTATGCATATCAAGTCCCATCGCATTGTACACTAAGTCTTCATATCTATTAAACCCACTATTTACATTGTATTGAGTAGTGCTACTTGAACCTCCTACATGCAGACCATAACCGTTTGGTGTATGTTCGCCGTGTGTAGTCCAGTACCAATAGTCAGGTTGAAACTCATTCATTAATAGATCAAGTTCGACTTTATCAAGACTTAAGATTTTCCTACAGTTACATTTAAAACAAGGATACCTAAATCCCTCATCCTTAAATAACAAAGGTTGTGCCTTTGAAAATACCATAAAATCTTTAAGACCAACCTCAAATTCTTTTGTATAGCCTTGCTATCTTGCCTATTACACATCCAACTACGACGTTCACATATGTCTATACTCTGTAAGATATTATTAGGATTGTTATACGGTGATTCGTATGTAGAAAATGATTTAGATGTGAATGGAATGAATATGGAAAATGAATGATATTCATAGTATTGTATATAATTATATACTCGTATTGTATATACATGTTAATTTATATATTATACATATTCTATATCTTGATATATTATTTTTTATATATGCTATATGCTATATTTTGTGAACCTATTATAAAGTATGTACACATAGCAATTATTTTATATTTATATCTATATATAAAATTATTCAACTTGTTGGTCCGTTTAATTGTGGACTTCCATTTGGACCTTTACTAATGTTTAACTACTTATCTCTCTCCTCTCTTCCCACCTAACAACAAATATATATATATTTTTTCTCTTTTCTATTTGCACCTCTGTCATTATTTGCTTAATTTTATATTTTCTACTTTATATTTTCATTTATTTTTTAATCAAAATAATAATTTTATTTTAAAATAATTTTTTTGACTTATCATAAATTTAATAAATATATATTATAATAATTAAAAAGGAAAATTACCATAACACCGCCAGAACTAACGTCTAATTACCGACTTCTTCCCTCTCGTTTGGATAGTTACCATTACACATAAAATTTGATTTTTTTTCGTTTTGTTCTTTTTTGGCCTGAATTTTCATAAGGGTATTCTAGTACTTTTACAAAAATCATGAGGATTTCAACCACTTTTCAACATTAATGGGGTGTAATGGTAATTATTGAAACAAGAGGGGGAATTAGTAATTAGGGTTTAGTTCAAGGGGGTAATTGTAAGTTTCCCTAATTAGAAAGATAGTATAAATAATACACATGATTTACAAATATATTTTTTATAGAGAATTTAATAAAATAATCTTATGCTATTAAATTTTAACTATTTGAGTATATAGTTATTATTTTTTTCCACACGCATCGAGTGTGTCCGTTACAAAAGTATTTATATAAGAAAGATGGAAAGTTGGTAATTAAGGTATTTTCAAACGGGGTGTAAATATAATTAACACTTAGTTTCTAGATAAAACTCATTTTCACTGCTACATCAATCAAGTGCTACATATATATATATGTGTGTGTGTGTGTGTGTATGTGTGTGTGTGTGTGTGTGGAACTAGATATACGATTCATTCTAAGAAAGCTATAGAGATGGACCTTATAAGTCTGATAATGTGCAAGTTCTACAGATTATGGTAATATTGAAGTACTTGGCAATATGTTATAGTTCCAAAAGTGCAAGAAATAACAACCTAAGACCTTGACCTTACGAAAATATGGATACTAAAATATCAAGCCTAATATCTAGTAGCACAACTAATTTACATACTTCGTGATTCTAACAACAAGGAATACATAGAAAATACTAACGAAAGGAAAAATCAGTATATATCACTAAATGTAAAAACAATATCTATTATTATTTAATAAAAAAAAATAACTCATAGTATTAGAAACATATCATGCATGAAAGCACTTATAAATCACCTTACCTCGTTTTGATATTTGTCCGCCTCCCAGTATGCCTAGAAAGACAGAAAGCACTCATTAAATCATCATATACATAAATCACTAAATGGGATAATTAAAAGAAACAAAAAAGATACAAAAACGTGATTTCTAATAGTGAAGTCTACAAAGATCTTTGATCAATGCAAACTACTCATTAATTAGATGTTGACTTCAATTAAACGCGCTAAGACTAAGTTCATGGGCTTAATATTTTTTGTTCAATTATTTCAATCTCTTATCATGTACCTAAATAAAAAATAGTCGCACAAAGCTTTTTGAATGAAGCCAAAGGCATCTTATTTGTCCTAGAATCTTGTTGTCCATAATCAACTAAAAAATCTAACATTATTAGACTCTTTCCTCTTCACTATCCATACCAAAAGGGCAATCACTTTGCAGCCATTGTAACACAGAGAGTATCAATTATTGCCCAAAAGATGGATTCTTCACCTATAAAATGAGAAGAATATCATAATAATATTTCATTTAAAAAAAAGCACTACATATGTGACGACCCGAAACCCTTGGCTAGTTATAGAGAAATGCTACGAATACTTGTAATATAGTAAGCTGAAAATTTTATTTTATTTTATTTTTTTGTAAAAGTCATTTATTAAACATAGCAAAATACCAAGTACATGATAATAGTCCTAAATACATAATACGACTACACAGACTCGTCTATCACTTCTTCTAGCCAAAAGCTCCAAATCGCCTCTCGCTATCCTCCTCGTTGACAACCTCGTTCTCATGTCCGGCTAAAACATTAGATATTTAACAACGTCAACAATCATGTTGAGTAGTAATTTCACTCAACACATAAGGTGCGCGTGTGTGACTTGAACATACATATTTTCACGTTTTTGTATCAACATAAAACATGCAAAAATTCAGATAATAAGAATCATAAATTGCACATTTTTCTACCGTTTTCCGCCTAGACGGGCGGCTACCTTATCTCGCCTTGCCGTAATTCAATTCCAACCATTACTCCCACCCAACCAAACACTCCAGTGGTCATATCCCGGGCATATACCGAATTTCCTACGACCCACTTCAGTACATGGAACGCTCCGTCCATGCAAGGTGGGATTAGGCAACGATGGATGGCGAGAACGTTTAAGACCGGCAAGCCCATTGCCGCCCGGCCGAACTCAGCCCCATCCACCCCTAACACTTTGGGCCCTTAATCACACAATTTTCACACAATATAAACTGTTTTTCAGCATACTATTGCATAATTTCAGCATAAATCACCAAATTTCTAGCATAGAAACCATAGCTCGGCAGACTGCGACAGCAGATTTCCGGCTTGCAAAATTCGGAAATTTCAGCTTGTAATATACTGAGATTACATGCTGCAATTTCCAGCTTTGTAAAATAGGTTTTCAGCTTTGTAAAATTCGAATTTTCAGCCATTAAAATCGGATTTTTCGGCTTTGAACAGTAATTCCAGTTTTGAAAACAGAATTTCCAGTTTTGAAAATAACTATAATTTTCAGCTTTAAACACTGAATTTTCGAATTTTAACACATAAATCAAGCCCTAAACACATAGAAAAACCTTAAACAAGCATAAACCCTAATTTTTAGCAACATAAATCCAGCAGAAACGTTAAAATTTCAAGCACAATTGTTCATGAACATACAACATGCGTTTAGCTAAATTGTCGTGAAATCCTTTCGGACCAAGATAGTAACCAACTTGTGGTTACATCCCATGTCCTAATAGGAGAATAATATGCTAACACTATAATAAAACTAGCTCATATATCAAGAGAAATCACTACCTTCTTCTAAAGGGTTTTCTTCTTTTCTTTCTAGGTTTTGAAATAAAGTAGTGCAAGAAGGAGAAAAGGTGAGTTTGTGGGGTAAAATGAACCAAAAAAAGAGGGAGATATGGGAGTGTGTTTGGCCGGCTGTTTAGGTGAATGAGGGTGTGGTGTTTTATATTTTCTTGCACATTTAGTTACTTATACTTAATGTTAGAAGGAATGGAAGAAATAGGATTAAAATAGGATTAAGTCTTAATCTAATGATACCTTCTTTCCAACTCAATACCCAACTATGAGGTCTAAGGGTGCTTAGTGGTGGTCTATAAGTGCTTAGTGGTAGTCTAAGTAATCCTTGACCATACATGTATGTACAATTCTAGAGAAGTATATACAAGTGGCTATACAAGTGTACATGGATGGTGATTGGTGTAAGATAGAGACCTAAGGATTAATATCCACCAAGTATTGAATTTGGGCACATATATAAGCTGAAAAACGTCCTCCCCACTTTAATTTTCTGAAATTATGAGTTATTTCCTATATTTTGGGTATTTTATTGAAAGTATGGAAGAAAATAGTCTTTAGGGGAGACAAATGCAATTTATGCATCCTTTAGGGCTTTTCCTAAAATATAAATACGAAAAATAAATATATATCTATATATACATATATATATATTTTTTTATGTCTTAGAAATTTAAATAATTATTCTCAAGATTATTTTATGAAAGTGACACATTTTTGGTGAAATGACATTTATAAGAATTATAGAGAAAATTCCTAATATAATATGTGTACATCTATATATATATAAACATGTTTAAGTATATATATATACATACTATATTTTTCTTGAATTTTTATGCATGGAAGGATGGTTAACCACCGATGAGGAAATAATCCTATATCGATGCATGTTGTAAATAAAACGAGCACATTTTGCAAAACAATATTATTTCGTAAATGATGCATATAACATGCAAGTCACGTAAGTCACATACATTTAAGCATATATAAAAGAACGTATGAGTGAAAGATCGGGTCCTTACATCCTCCCCTCCTTAAAAGAATTTCGTCCTCGAAATTCGGCTCGGTTAATCAAAGAGATATGGATATTTGTCCATCATATCTTCTAGTTTTTCCCATGTAGTTTCTTCGAGATTGTGATATTTCCACAAAACTCTTACTACCGGAATGGAACGATTCCTCAAGGTGCGGTCTTTAACTTCGAGAATACGGACGGGTTCTTCTTCATAAGTTAGGTCCTTATCAATCTTGAGAGAGTCGTGGTCTACAATATGCGAAGGATCCGGGTGATATTGCTTAAGCATTGATATGTGAAACACGTTATGAATCTCAGATAGGCTTGGAGGTAACTCTAATCGATATGCTACTTTTCCTATTTTTGCTGATATTTTGAAAGGTCCGACGTATCGTGGTGCACGTTTTCCCTTTTTCCCAAATCTGGATACTCCTTTCCTGGGTGATACTTTCAAAAATACAAGATTTTCGACTTCGAATTCCAAATCCTTTCGTCTTTTATCCGAGTAACTCTTTTGGCGACTTTGAGCGGTGACCATACGCTTGCGAACTAGTTTTATGACTTCTGTGGTTTCCTGTACCAACTCTGGACCTAGTAGCTTCCTTTCACCAATCTCGTCCCAACAATTTGGTGACCTACACTTTCGACCGTAAAGTGCCTCGAATGGTGCCATACCAATGGTCGATTGATAACTATTATTATAAGCGAATTCGGCTAATGGGAGGTGGCGATCCCAACTTCCTCCAAAATCAAGGGTACAAGATCGAAACATATCTTCTAGAATTTGGATGGTTCTCTCAGATTGTCTATCAGTTTGTGGATGGAAGGCTGTGCTAAAGTTTAACTTAGTGTTTAGAGCACCTTGTAATCCTTGCCAAAACTTAGACACAAATCGTGGGTCTGTATCTGAGACAATACTAACAGGGATACCATGCAATCGAACAATTTCTTGTTTATAAATTTCCTCCATTTTATCCAAGGAACACGTCTTGGTGAATGCGATGAAATGGGCACTCTTAGTGAGTCTATCCACTACTACCCAAATTGCATCATGACCTTTCGAAGTTCTGGGTAATCCCATAACAAAGTCCATGGTGATGTGCTCCCATTTCCATTCAGGGATGGGTAAAGGTTGCAAAAGACCGAAGGGTTTCTGATGATCGGCTTCTACTTGCTGGCAAGTTAAACATTTGGACACAAAGTCGGCTACCTCTCTCTTCATATTGTTCCACTAATATTGTCGTCTGACGTCTTTGTACATTTTATTAATACCCGGATGTATCGTATATCGTGACTTATGGCCTTCTTCCAAAATTTCTCTTTTGAGACTTTCATCATTCGGGATACATATTCTATCACGAAATCTTAAAATCCCATCATTGGTCATGGTGAATTCTGTAGTTTGTTTGTTACGAGTTTCCTCTGCTATTTTCTTAAGTCCCGCATCTTTTTCTTGGGCTTCTTTAATTTTCTGTAGTAATGCAGGCTGAGCTTGTATGGTGGAACATAAAATACCTATTCTCTTTTCTCTAGGATTCCAATCCAAAATATCTCCCAACAATTTCCATTCTTTGATTGCTATATAGGCTATAGTAGCTTTTCTACTTAAGGCATCCGCAACTTTATTAATCCTTCCTGGGTGGTATAGAATATCGAAATTGTAGTCAGCTATCATTTCCATCCACCTTCTTTGTCGCATATTCAGCTCCTTTTGTGAAAATAAATATTTTAAACTCTTGTGGTCCGTAAATACCTCAAAAGCGGTCCCGTATAAATAGTGTCTCCACTTCTTAAGGGCAAAAACAATAGCAGCTAATTCCAAATCGTGGGTTGGATAATTTTCCTCATAAGGTTTCAATTTTCGGGAAGCATAGGCTACCACGCGTCCATTTTGTGTAAGTACGCATCCTAATCCTTCCTTAGAAGCATTTGTGTATACTTTAAAATCATTGTTCCCATTGGGTATAACTAATATTGGAGCGGACACCAATTGATCCTTTAATTTTTGGAAACTAGCCTCGCAATGTTTGTCCCAAATAAATTTTACCCTAGACTGGGTTAACCTGGTTAGAGGATGGGCAATTTTTGAAAATCCTTCAATGAATCGTCGGTAATACCCGGCAAGACTTAAGAAGCTTCGTACTTCGGTAACAGTTGAGGGTGGCTTCCAGTCTATAATCAATTTTACCTTTTCTGGGTCTACCGAAACTCCCTCTTTGGACATAATATGACCAAGGAATGATACTTTTTCTAACCAAAAGTCGCACTTGCTAAATTTCGCATAAAGTTTATGTTCTCTCAAAGTTTGCAACACTATTCTCAAATGCTCTTTATGGTCTTCTTTAGTCTTTGAATACACTAAAATATCGTCTCTAAAGATCACGACAAATTGATCTAAATAGGGTTGAAAGACTCGGTTCATTAGATCCATAAATGGAGCAGGTGCATTGGTTAAGCCAAAGGGCATCACTACGAATTCATAATGTCCATACCGACTGTTAAGAGCGGTTTTAGCTATATCTTCTTCTCGAACCCTAACTTGGTAATACCCTGATTTCAAATCCAACTTAGAGTACACGGACGCTCCTTGTAATTGATCGAATAGTTCTTCAATATTTGGTAGTGGGTATTTATTCTTGATGGTAACTTGGTTTAGGGGCCGATAGTCGATACAAAGTCGTAAAGTTCAATCTTTCTTTTTGACAAATAAAACAGGGGCTCCCCAAGGTGAAACACTAGGCCGAATAAATCCTTTGTCTACTAATTCCTGTAGTTGAGTTTTGAGTTCCTTTAATTCGGCGGGCGCCATCCTATACGGAGTTTTAGAAATAGGAGCGGTTCCGGGTAGTAGCTCAATACTAAAATCAATGTCTCTAGATGGGGGTAGACCCGGTAGGTCATCAGGAAATACATCTACAAATTCGCTTATTATTGGGACATCTTCTAATTTTTTCTTATCTTCTTGTTTATTTAATACGTACGCTAGAAAGGCCTCATTTCCTTTTCTAAGCAACCGATGGGCTTTTAGGGCGGAGATAATTGGGATAGAAGGAGAATATTTATTTCCTATTATCTCGACTACGGGCTGGTTAGGTCTACATAACTGTACTTTCTTATTGCGACAATCTATTTGAGCGTAATGAGATTCTAACCAATCCATCCCTAATATAACATCAAAGTCATTCATCGGTAGCAATACTAAATCGGCACTCATTGTTTTTGCCCCTATCACTAACTCACAGTTCCTATAAATCAAGTCGGTTGTCCACGAAGTGCCCATAGGAGTACTTACTTCTAACTCGTATGATAAATTTCAGGTTGTAGCTTTAAACTAGAAAAGAATTGACAAGATATATAAGAATGCATTGAACCGGGATCAATTAAAACTTTAGCTAAATGGTGGCAAATCGAAAGCGTACCTTCCACTACTGTGGGTTCGGAAGTTTTCTCCTGGTTTATGGCGAAGACCTTGCCTTGCACCCGTGGTTTTTCCCCGCGGTTCCCATTCCCTTTGGCAACTCGTCCTTGAGAGGGTGCTTGTGAAGGTCCTCGGTGTGGACAATCTTTAAGAAAATGGTCACTACTCCCACATCGGATACACTTTCTTGCCTTGATCCAACATTGATTTTCGGTGTGGTTTAGCTTACCGCAATAGGTACATGAAGTGTGCGGTGGCGGGGGACCATTAGGGTTTGGTCGTGAACCTGATAAATTTGTCCGGGCAATCTTATTATTTCTTCCAAAATTTCGTCCAGTAGGGCTTCCTATAGGTAAAGGTCTTACAAATTGTCCCCGTTTTACTCTCAGTTGCTCCATCATGCTTTCTACTTTCAACGCAGTTTCTACGGCCGCAGTATATGTTTGGATCTGCACCGGAGCTAGCTTATCTTGTATCTCCATCCTTAAACCACCAACAAATTTCATATTTTCCTTTCTTCACTTTCGATGAAATAGGGAGCAAACCTAGCTAATCGGGTAAACATCGCCTCATATCTGGCCACACTTAGCTCTTGTTGTTCTAGATTTAAAAACTCTCTTTCTCTTTTCTTTTGTACGACTCGAGGGACGTATTGCTTGTTGAATTCTTGGACAAAGTTCGCCCACGTACGCGGAACCCTTGTTTCTTCCCACTTTTGACTAACACGCTTCCACCAGTGTCTCGCATCCTCTTCCAGTCTTAAAGTGGCTAAAATAACTTTTTTCTCTTCTCCACACGACACGACTTCAAAAACCTTTTCTATGGCCTCCAACCAATTGGTCGCCTTAACATCGTTCGGTTCTCCCTTAAAACTCGGAGGTCCCAACTTAAGGAAATTGGCAATGGCATCATTGGTGGTCTCCACATGATTATTATTATTGTTTTGATTCTCGAGAATAGTGGTGATTCTTTCTACTGTCGCCGTAAGTTGTTCGTCCGAGTTTCCATTATTTGCGCGTGTTCCCGAGGTTCCATTATTTGCACGTGTTCTTCTAGTTGCCATCTACACCATAAGAGAGCTATCTTAGTAATATGAATATACTCCTTTTATTTCACATATATATAAGGTTAACATATGTACATGAGGAGGAAGTTAAGTGCGTACATAAAAAAAACATAGTAAGCAAACGCAAAATACAAGCACCGACTATACAATCTACTAGCCAAAATACTACGGTGCTTTCTAAGCCTTCCAAAGGCTAAACCATCTTCCAAAAGTTAACCATCTATCCTAGCCGAGATCATACGGAGCAAGCCTACTACCATCCCCGGAGTTTATGTTTACTACATCCGGGTTTGGCTTCGGCAACAAGTTCTCCTCAATAATTCCTAGGAGATCCCTAACCATGATGTACACAAACCCAAGAGTGCTTTGGTAGTGTTGATGGATCTGGTATATGTGGTTCTGCGCGCCTTCTAGACTAAGGCGCGTGTGATACAACTCCTCTTGCAACTTCTCATGCTTCTCTTCAAGTAACCTTAGCTCTACCAACAGCTCATCCACTTGGGGTGGGTGAAAACGGACTGAGGAAATTCGAGAAGCTCCACACGGGTAACTTGACCTACGAGTAGACGATTCTCCCGAATAGGCCATTCCTACACACAAGTTCAAAAGTTAAACAATTCATAATTCAAAAATTTGTACATCCCAAAACCTAGTGCTCTGATACCACTTCTGACGACCCGAAACCCTTGGCTAGTTATAGAGAAATGCTACGAATACTTGTAATATAGTAAGCTGAAAATTTTATTTTATTTTATTTTTTTGTAAAAGTCATTTATTAAACATAGCAAAATACCAAGTACATGATAATAGTCCTAAATACATAATACGACTACACAGACTCGTCTATCACTTCTTCTAGCCAAAAGCTCCAAATCGCCTCTCGCTATCCTCCTCGTTGACAACCTCGTTCTCATGTCCGGCTAAAACATTAGATATTTAACAACGTCAACAATCATGTTGAGTAGTAATTTCACTTAACACATAAGGTGCGCGTGTGTGACTTGAACATACATATTTTCACGTTTTTGTATCAACATAAAACATGCAAAAATTCAGATAATAAGAATCATAAATTGCACATTATTCTACCGTTTTCCGCCTCAACAGGCGGCTACCTTATCTCGCCGTGCCGTAATTCAATTCCAACCATTACTCCCACCCAACCAAACACTCCAATGGTCATATCCCGGGCATATACCGAATTTCCTACGACCCACTTCAGTACATGGAACGCTCCGTCCATGCAAGGTGGGATTAGGCAACGATGGATGGCGAGAACGTTTAAGACCGGCAAGCCCGTTGCCGCCCGGCCGAACTCAGCCCCATCCACCCCTAACACTTTGGGCCCTTAATCACACAATTTTCACACAATATAAACTGTTTTTCAGCATACTATTGCATAATTTCAGCATAAATCACCAAATTTCCAGCATAGAAACCATAGCTCGGCAGACTGCGACAGCAGATTTCCGGCTTGCAAAATTCGGAAATTTCAGCTTGTAATATACTGAGATTACATGCTGCAATTTCCAGCTTTGTAAAATAGGTTTTCAGCTTTGTAAAATTTGAATTTTCAGCCTTTAAAATTGGATTTTTCGGCTTTGAACAGTAATTCCAGTTTTGAAAACAGAATTTCCAGTTTTGAAAACAACTATAATTTTCAGCTTTAAACACTGAATTTTTGAATTTTAACACATAAATCAAGCCCTAAACACATAGAAAAACCTTAAACAAGCATAAACCCTAATTTTTAGCAACATAAATCCAGCAGAAACGTTAAAATTTCAAGCACAATTGTTCATGAACATACAACATGCGTTTAGCTAAATTGTCGTGAAATCCTTTCGGACCAAGATAGTAACCAACTTGTGGTTACATCCCATGTCCTAATAGGAGAATAATATGCTAACACTATAATAAAACTAGCTCATGTATCAAGAGAAATCACTACCTTCTTCTAAAGGGTTTTCTTCTTTTCTTTCTAGGTTTTGAAATAAAGTAGTGCAAGAAGGAGAAAAGGTGAGTTTGTGGGGTAAAATGAACCAAAAAAAGAGGGAGATATGGGAGTGTGTTTGGCCGGCTGTTTAGGTGAATGAGGGTGTGGTGTTTTATATTTTCTTGCACATTTAGTTACTTATACTTAATGTTAGAAGGAATGGAAGAAATAGGATTAAAATAGGATTAAGTCTTAATCTAATGATACCTTCTTTCCAACTCAATACCCAACTATGAGGTCTAAGGGTGCTTAGTGGTGGTCTATAAGTGCTTAGTGGTAGTCTAAGTAATCCTTGACCATACATGTATGTACAATTCTAGAGAAGTATATACAAGTGGCTATACAAGTGTACATGGATGGTGATTGGTGTAAGATAGAGACCTAAGGATTAATATCCACCAAGTATTGAATTTGGGCACATATATAAGCTGAAAAACGTCCTCCCCTCTTTAATTTTCTGAAATTATGAGTTATTTCCTATATTTTGGGTATTTTATTGAAAGTATGGAAGAAAATAGTCTTTAGGGGAGACAAATGCAATTTATGCATCCTTTAGGGCTTTTCCTAAAATATAAATACGAAAAATAAATATATATCTATATATACATATATATATTGTTTTATGTCTTAGAAATTTAAATAATTAATCCTCAAGATTATTTTATGAAAGTGACAAATTTTTGGTGAAATGACATTTATAAGAATTATAGAGAAAATTCCTAATCTAATGTGTGTACATCTATATATATATAAACATGTTTAAGTATATATATATACATACTATATTTTTCTTGAATTTTTATGCATGGAAGGATGGTTAACCATCGATGAGAAAATAATCCTATATCGATGCATGTTGTAAATAAAACGATGCATGTTGTAAATAAAACGAGCACATTTTGCAAAACAATATTGTTTTGTAAATGATGCATATAACATGCAAGTCACGTAAGTCACATACATTTAAGCATATATAAAAGAACGTATGAGTGAAAGATCGGGTCCTTACAACATAGGAGTCCGAAAGCGGCCATGGGGGAACTATGCAGCGGAAATAAGAGAGTCAACGAGGAACGGAGTTAGGGCTTAATATAAATGATTGTTACTGATTAGATTGGCCATAACATATTGCTGACGAAAGTGAATTTGGCTTCAATAGAAAAGAACAATGCATTGCTCACATCATGTCTGTCAAAAGGGACAATGCATGTTTAAATAGTATTTTCCAATAGTTATTCGGCATATACATAACAAGTCAGAAAAGATAATAAAAACTAAACAAAAACAAAAACAAAAAAAACGCCAAGAAAGAAAATAACCTTAACAATATGGAAAAACCTTAACTAATATACAAGTACACAATCATGGGCACATACTTACAGTACATGTCTTAAGCACATATGAAATCAACGAAAGAGATCCTCCAAAAAGAAAAAAAAATAATAGAAATTGCTTACCAGATCAAAATTGATAGGAATTGAATCGAAAGCACTATGATGGTACATAACAAATTAGAAAAGATAATAAAAACTAAACAAAAACAAAAACAAAAAAAAGCACCAAGAAAGAAAATAACCTTAACAATATGGAAAAACCTTAACTAATATACAAGTACACAATCATGAGCACATACTTACAGTACATGTCTTAAGCACGTATGAAATCAACGAAGGAAATCCTCCAAAAAGAAAAAAAAAAAGATAGCAATTGCTTACCAAATTAAATTTGATAGGAATTGAATGCAAACCACTACGATGGATAAAAGGAGAAAATATAAACAGTGCCCTAGTTATCAGATATTGGGTTATAACAACTTTGGGTGTGCGCGCGTATGTGTGTAGAATCAAAGTTGTAGAAGAGAGAAGGTGGGAGAAGGGGGGAGAGAGGGGTGAGACGATTAGAATACCTGTTCTTCAGTTGCTTGGCAGTTCTGAGAGACGTGAGTGGAGAAAGAAGGGAACTTTGGAACAAAAAAGATAATAGAGAAGATTGGGGGAGGGGCTTACCAATTAAATCTTAGAGGGAACGATTTCGAGGGAATAGAGAAACGATAAAAAGTGACATTAAGTGTTTTAATCTGATTAGGCAAGTTGGGGTCATAATTTTAGAATACAATTAATAAGAATCATTAATAAGAATAATATAGCCCATTTTGTAATAACAAATGACTGTGCCCCAATGGTTGAGGAAGCCCATTTTATAATATCAACTTGTGTTCAAATCCCATGTCTTACAAGATATATTTTGTTTTGAGTTTTCAAAATTCAACCATTTGAAATGACGTATTTGCCCTTAGTTAAGTCACATAACATGCATGTGATGGAATCCTGATGGAATATTCCGTTAGAAAATGCTTTCATATGGAAATCTATGAAAAACGCAAAATTTAGATGGCGAACGTTGGAATAAAAAATTTTAAATGGTAAAGTCCAAAAATGCGCATAGTTCGGATGGTAAAATTTTTTAATCCCTTATTATTATTATTATTATTATTAACAACATTTTTATTATGTATGTGTATCTAGTGTGTTAAAACTATTAGTAATAATATTGCTCAACTATCTTCAAAAAAAAATTGTTCAACTATTTATCATTCATATATTTTGATAATTTAACTAATTGCCTAATTAATTGTGATTAATTGACTATGCCCAATTTCATTAATTAACTCGTGGATTATGCTCAATTGAGTTGGAGATTATGCCTGGTGTCATCAATTGAGTTTGGGATTATGCCAAATTTCATCAATTGAGTTGAAATTATAACAAATTTCACCAATTGAGTTGAGGATTATGGTTAATTTCAACAATTGTGTTGGGAATTATGCCAATTCTGTAAAATTGAGAAGTGTTTTCAAATTATAATTAGCAAAATCATTATAATTAATTAATTACTTAAATTGTACTAAGGCCGCTGAAGTATGAATACACACAAACACACACACACACACATATTTGTGATGGGATTAACAAAAATAAATGAAGCAGAAATTTTTTAACTACATCATAACCCATTGTAACACAAATTTCAAGTCTATTGAATTAAAAGACAAGAAAAATCATACAAATTGAATTTATTGAAATTATTTAAAGTAAAATGGGTACAATCTCTAAACTTGATCCTCTGATTCTTCCTTCACGAATTTGAAACTTGAAAATTCAAACATTTCCGAAGCGGATTTGGTAGTTTGATCTTCTTGGAGCTTGATTTGGTCTTCAATTACGTGATTCGTAGGCTTTGCAGCTTGATTACGAATCAAACGCCGAGATTTTCGATGAACGCCATGAAGAATGTCGTGAACACCATTGACTTGACTTAATGTATATTTGGAAAGAATGCTAATTTGCTGGCTTAGCACCTCATCCACAGATTGAACGCCTTGATTTGGTTGATCTCGGTGAAGAATGCCAGAAACTTTGCCTTGATCTTTGTGTATTTGACTTGGAACAATGTTGATTCGTTGGTTTCACACCTTGATTGCGGATCAAACGCCTGGATTTGATGATCTTCGTGAAGAAGTCCGGGAACTTCTACTCGATCACTTCGAATCTTCTTGAGACGATTGGAGGATTTCCTTTGCTTCTTTTGCTTTGAAGACTTCTTATGCTTCGATGTATGTTTCTGTGTGTTTGGCTTGTTGAGAAGACCCCTATTTATAGGTGTAAGGGAGAGTCTCTTGCCATGTTTACTTGATGAGATGGCGCAATTTGATTGGCCGGCTCAAATTTGCTAGCAATTCATTTCCTTAATGAAAAGATGTGATTTGAATTGCCAAAATATGATAATATCTAACTTATATATTTGCAAGATACTATTTTACTTGCCAAAATAATAATTCCTAGCATATATGCTTGTAAGATATTATTTTACTTGCCAAAAGAATAATATCTAGCATATATGTTTGCAAGATATTATATTTATTGCCAAAATAGTAGTATCTAACATATTTGTTTGCAAGATACTATTTTTTATTTGCCAAATATTGTAATTTGACACTTGGCATTATTTGTCACGACCCGACAAAATACCCTTTTATTTTATTAAAATATATTGGACTGAAACGCGCAACGGTAATATTTTCATAGTTGTATAAATAATAATTTTCACATAAAATTTGTGCAAAATACAAGAGTTACAATTTTCAAAAAGAATATAAAAGTAAGTTTATTGCGTAAATGGCTTCCGTCGCTTCAGCTGCGCCACTCTAATACGCTATCTCATTTCTGTCTAAAATAATCATATAAAGAAGAATCAACGCGACGGTTGAGTAGAACTATTACTGAATCACATAAGGTGTAGGTATGTGAAAGTTGCACATAAACACTTAAAATTACATAATACTCCCTGTTCATCACATATAGTGATGTAATGCCTTATAACTCCCACCGCGATCAAACAATCAATATTCCAACCGAGTCACTCCGCGATTTGACCAATACCAACCGAGTCACACCAGTGGTCATAACCCGGGTACATGCTGAAGCCTAAGACCCACTCTCACATGGAACACTCTGTCCATATGAGGAGGGATTAGGAGATGAAGGGCTAGAACACTTATTATCGGCACTCCAATAGAATGTCCCGGCGGAACTCAGCCACACCCATTCCGAAAATAATTCGGGTCCAACATATATTTGAGAAATAATTTTCTCATAACACATAGATCTTATCAAAGCATAAATAAACATATCATTTCCATGCAAATATCTTTGTAAAAGCATAATAGCAGTGTATATGATGTTGTTATTTGAAAGTGTTCTTTTACCTAGTTGCACGAATACAGTTAATTTGAAACACTTACACAAGTTGATCGACTTGGAGAGAGTGAAATACTTTAATTGGGCAAAGTTAGTACTAAATGAACTTTGTAGCAGAGTCCGCAAGTGGAAACATGGTGGGGCCACGTACATCACGGGGTTTATATTTCTTTTGGAGCTAATAATGTCTTGCTCATTATGCATATACATAATTATCTCCCATTAAATGTGCTTATTTAATTTGAATATTTTAAAAATATTTTTAGGTATTATTTTTGTTGATATTAGATGAATCCAAACATGTATTTGGTATGAAGAGAATGCCGAAGGCAGCACTCATAGAGCAATGGACTAATCAACAGGTCCAACAATGTATTGGGCAATTTCGTAATAATGGGGGATTTGGGAATGCAAAAGTAAGTCCAAAAAAAATTATTCTTAACATTGAATATTTCTCCATATGTTCCTAATCATAATATATTAACAATTGTAAACGGTGCAGATATTCGATGATCAAAATGTGTCAAGAAATTGTGGTATAAATGACAATGATATTTATACAAACCAAGTCGATGAGCTAAAACTACTTGAGAAAGAGTACACCACCACAAAATCTACACCATGTGGTGGTCGAAATATGGAAGGACCTTGTAATATAGACGATCGAAGGACACGCAATAATGTGATGGAACACACCAACAAGAATGCCAATGACATGACAATCAATGTTGAATCGCATAGAGTTAACTCCTATGCACTCGATCAACTTGTAATGATGAATAAGAGAGTGTCGACGATTGAAAACGAATTGAGTCATGTAATGAGTTTTGTCTATCGTGCTCCCAAGTATGATGTTACAAATAATGTTGCAACTACAGAGTTAAGTGACAGTATTCTCGAAATAAAAAAGGCAATGGGAAGCATGCCAAGTCTAACGAAGTCAACAGTTGTAGAAATAGTGGCGGATGTTTATACAAAACAAAATGTTCCTTCATCTTCTAAACAAGGACAACCTGCGAATACATGGAATAAACCAGTTGGTACCCCTCACAATAACCTTGGTTCTCCAGTCCTGCAGTTTAGAAGTGTTAATTCAAAAGTTGGTGTAAAAATCGAATTTGTACACGATATTGCAAGTGATAGTGAAAAAAATGAATTTAACATGACAATTCCATGCAACCCATTGGCTAGTGTTGAAGAGGTGGCAAATTATTTACTCAATGAAGATGGGGAATCGTAAGTAAAATATAAACATGAAATGATATGCCTTGCATAAAATGTTATTATGTTTAATACTGATTACTTTTTGCATATTTGTACAATGTACTTCTCGTGGACTATAGAAATTGGATGTTTAATATCTGACTAAATTATGTGTGTTAAAGTTAGGATTTGGGGAGACTAACAATATCGCATTTATTTAAATATATAGATATGCATATATACACACACACATAGATAAGAAGGTAAATATGGCCCTAAGTATGATATAACTATAATTGTTGGGGCCTAGGAGAAAAATCTGACTTAATAAACCTAAACCCTAGCCTCTAGCATATGCCTCCGTATAAAAGGATAGAAATAAAAAGGACAATAAGCTAGACGGTTAGAATACATTGCTGAAAAGAAAAAGAAAAGAAAAAGGGGGGACGAAAGCTGGTGTGCGTGCATACGGCTGAAAAAAAAAACGCAGCAGCAACAGTAAGTAACTTTGCCCTTGTTGCCCCCTAATACCATCATGATTTTCCTAGTCAAAATTGGTGTGCTATATCCTCACGAGTTTGTTGGGCAAGAAAATTGGATTTCTATATCATCTCAATTCTTTTAGTCAAAATTGGAGGGCTATATCATCAAAATTATCTCAGTCAAAATTGGTGTGCTATGTCCTCATGATCTTTTTGCATCTTGGAGCACGTGTACAGATGTAAACCTTGGATTACATTGAGCATGTATATATATGTGTAAGAATGGGAATTCATGATCTTTTTGCATTAACTAATTCATCTCAATAGAAGCAGGTTATACGGGTATATATATATATGAATAGGAATTCATGAATTATGCAGCAGCTGGTTCATCTCGATAGGAGCATGTGTATGTACGGATATATATATGTAATGTGAGCAATTGTGTACATAAGGATCAGTAACTTTGAACTATGAATCGGATTGTACCTTTTGTCTCATACTACAAACAACGATATGCGAGGGTTGAGTAGTGTACAAGATGCATGCGATACATATTCCTTAGGTTAAAAAAAAATAAAAACAAAGATCATTCCCGAACATTGGGGCGCAAGTGTGTTGTTAGTTCAAAAAAAATAATAATAATAATAACAACAACAATAATAATAATAATAATAATAATAATAATAATTTCTTCTTATCTTATGTTTATTTATTTATTACTTATTTTATGCCTCTATCGAATAGGAATATTAGTGACTTTGGTTAATTACATAGATTCTATTGGAGGTGAGGCAAAGAATCCTGGACGAGTGCCTTTTTAACTTGAGTCTATTTGATTAAGGTAAGTGATCTTTTACTCGTCTAGATGTATAAAAGCTCATATAAAATGATTTGGTGTGCACGTGAAAAACTCTTTTGTGATCTGGGTTGAGCATGCTTACGTGTGTACTTTGTGATAACTGTGAACGTTGTTGAATTCGCTAGTATGTTGTGAATTGTGAAGTTTGACTATGAGATTTGTTAATGTCGACACTTGACGTGTTTTTTAAAAAAAAACCCATGGTTAGAACCACGCATCATTGACTATTCCGGAATAGGCAACTGAGAACCGCGACTAATTGTGTAATGGGGGTTCGTCACTGACCCAGTACAGGGGGGTTAAGCTTGTACTAGGACCTAGTATGGGGGTTTAAGCCCATACCAGGACCCAGTATAGGGGAGTTAAGCCTATACTAGGACCCCAGACAGAGGGGTCAAATCTGTCCTTGGCTAAGGTGGTCGCACATGTGTGGTTGTCTTGCATGGTGAATTCTTTCTTGCATACTATTACTTGGATTTTACTCATATTAATGTTGATTATTTTTGTATCCTTGTTGTTAAATAAACCATGATCCTTTGGGATCGAAGTACTCATGTGCATACTTTTAGTTATTTATTTATTTTCATATAATATTAAGTTGCCTTTTTGCCTAAGCCAACTGGCTGAGTATTGGGTCATCTACTGGGCTTTCGTGCTCATGATTCCTCTAACACCTTTAAGATATTGAAGTTTAGTCTGCAGTCTGAAGTCATGGAGTACCTAAACACCTTAGAGACTCTACACGCCACTTCTTATGTTTTCATTTTGGAGTAGAATGCGATCGCAGTCATTTATATATGTTTTCTCAAATTAGGAGCTGAAGGCTATTGCCTGGAATACTATTGTTTGCTTATATTTTTTTTAACTCATCTCCTCTTGTTTAGTGACACTATATCCTAGTGGGTTTGACACGGATTTAATAACATATAATTTTTCCATTATCCTATCTTCTTTATTTATTAAGCGAGCACCATAATAGTCAAATGGCCTATATTAGCGCCTCGTGTAGTTGGTTATACGCGAGTGCATTTGTGAACATAATATGAGCCTGGCAAGCTACTTTAGATCTTGCGGTGATTGTTATAGTCCCGGGGTTCGGGGCGTGACAGGATGCTTTACCGGGGAGAATTGAAAACGTTAAAGAATGAGGGATTGAACAGTAGCGTTGTAAGTATGTTTGCTTTCAATGAAAAAATGTTAGTTGTGTATAACTACGGAATCATTCCAATTTAATGATTATTTTTTTTAAAATATAGGTGGTCGACTGCATTGTGTATATGCGCGTGTATGAAGCAAGACAATTTTTGAGCCTCATGCGACATTGGTAGTTTCTTGCAATGTTCTCGATATGCATTCCATCAAATTTAATTATTATTGACATGTAGTAGATATATATTGACTAATTAAATTAAATGTCAAATTTTTACAGAGGTTAGCAATGGATGATAATTGCTCAGATGAAAAAAATAAATAAATCCATTTTTGGCCCCCAAAAGGATTTCAAAGGTAATGCAGCGCATTGTGAAATAATAAAAATCCTGATCAATGATTGTCGTGGACACTAGTTTATGTGTACTATCGACATGAGGATAGAAAAGATATACATTGCTAATACACTCCGCACAAAAGACACAGATGTCTATATAGAACCAATAGTGAAAAAAGTGTCAATCGTGACATAACAATATTTCTATTATCGTTTAATAAAGTCTTTTAGTATAATCTATTTTCTTATATTTTTGTTCGATATCGGAAGTAGGTCTCAAAACTGCAACAACGCTCATGCAAGTGGGTTGATGGATCTTTCAAGTATAATGATTGTGCTAATACTTTTTAAGTTGAATATTATCCTTGGGTGCAACAACAAAACAAATGGGTAAAAAATGAATTTTTGGTACTTGATTGGCATGAGAGAGTGATGCTTAGACATCTTTATCTAAATATTATTTGTTAATTGTATATTAGGTTTGATTGTGGATTGTATGTATGTTTGTTCATGATGTATCCTCGTGCATGTCAAGCAACTTTAACAAAGGTATCGATATATACTTCCCTTTATGATAATAATTTAAATTGTTATATGCATTTGATCAAACATGTCATTGTGAAGATCAATAAAAGTTACATTATTTTGAATTAGGATTGATCAATTAAGCCAAGACAAATAGTAGTTGTTGAACTATATATATGCAAAAATAATTTGGTGCCATGGGGGTAAGCTGCCTAGTCAATTTATATATGTCATCTATACAACGTTCTTAAAAGTTATGACATTCATGAAGTTTTATCATCTTGGTCTTATTTATAGCCATTCTTAAAAGGCCATGTACTTTTCTTCAATTCTCTAAATTCATATACAAAGTATTTACAATAAGTTGTTTATATTTAATCTAGCTATATGAAGTTGCGAAATCACGATCAATATTACAGAGTAATGGAGATTTAATTCTTAATCCATTATAAGCGTTCTCATGGACATAATAATATTGAGACTGATGAGGACTTACAGATGATAATATCCATGCATACCAATATCAACAAGGACACTATTAAAGTGAAATTGGAAACACCTGAATACCAACCCACTCAAATGTCATATTTTAGACATTTTTTCATGTGAACCAAAAATATTTAGCTTTTATCTTAGTTATTTGGTTTTATTTGATTGTTTGAATATTTGCATCGTAAGTGCACAAGATAGTTTGATAGAGACATTATGCGCCCCCCCCCCCCCCCCCCCCCGCGATGCATGGTAAGGATCTGTTCTGGTATATGGTTTGATTTATATACCGTGTGATAATGATAAATGAGTTGTAAAGGGAAATGAATGAATGAATGAATGAATGAATGAATAAGATTAGTTTAAGGTTGGAAAGTGATAGTGATTAAAAAAGTTGAAACAAAATGCAATATATAATTCATTATAATTAATAATGTAGTATTTTTATTTTTTAAAGTAATTTCTTAAAAACAAAATATGTTTTATACATATTCTTAAATAATTTTTTACTTAATTAAATTTTATTTTTGACTTAAGAAATAGCTTTTATATTAGTAACTTGATTTTAAAGTTTTAATGTTTTGAATTGTAATAAGGAAGAACTTTTTTTTATCAAGTTTCTAAATTTTGTCGAATTTGAATTCAATAGTAATGAATGTAAATCGTATAAAAATTGGGGTAGATTTGATTTTTGAAAAAGCTTATTGAATTCGAATATAACAAAATATAATAGTTCACGGTGCAACCGATGGGGCAACAACAAGGATAATTGGAAAGCACCTTTCCTATCTATGTCTTGAGACACATAACAACAAAAATTAAATATCTCAATGTGATACATTATAATGACGCAATAACAATTCCCCCACAAGTAACACCACAAACATTAAATATCTCAACGTGGTACATTTTAATAACGCAATAGCAATTCCCCTGCAAGTAACACAACTTCAACAGAAGTGACAGAAGTAGAGACATGAATAAAACTCATCACCAAAAAGACTATTATTGTAGAACATCAAATGTCCATTAAAACAACCAAATCAAATGATGTACTTTTCAAATTAATAGAATAATATCAAGTGAAATCAGTTAGTTTATATCTTAATACAGTCTCAGGTAAATCAAAATTGAATTCATCAAGTGCTCAAAACTATAAAATAAGTCGGTGCCTAATCCCTTCAACACTGCACAAGCAATCAACATCAAAATTTGCATAAGCACAATGGTCAAAAACTTAGTAAAAGTGATAAATTGCTATCCTACAGGCGTAGCAATGAAGGAGAACAAAAATCAAATCATGAACCATATAATTATGCCTCTATTAAATTAATTCTTTAATTTGTACAATATTTGAAAACTAGATACCACCTCCACCAATTAGCCCTTTAAAAAAGCAATATTGTAGCGGTTATAGAAAATAAACCAAGCATCAGGAAAAAAAAAAAAAGAGGATATATACCATGCATGTGAATTAACTAAAATCAAGCCTGAATTTGATGTGTGGAACATCTTCCAGTATAGTTCCTCCCTCAAAACATAACAAAGTTTTTCCCACTTGTCTCTCATCAAAGTCATAAAGGGGCATATTTTGTTCAAACTATTCAAATAATATTTCTAACACCTGAAGGAGCAATATTGGTTTCAGCAGGAACAACGTTTCAACTACGACATATAAGGTGTCTAGAATTCTGTCATGCTATAAGTGCAAAATGCAGTATTTGAATTATTTTTCAAATGTTACTATGAAATATGAACTTGATCATAAAAACATGAATTATAATTGAACAAACAAGATATAACAACTTGTGTAACTTCTAACCTGCTAATCACTGACATCTCTATTAATATTGCTTGTCTCAGTAGCCTCCTCATGCACTGTTCTGTTACTAGGAATTTGACTGCCACCATACTTATTTGGATTACGCTCACATGTATTTGCTTTATGGCCCGACTAACTTGAATATTTTCAACAAAAAAAGGGGTGTACAACAACCAAACACATTAGATAAAATGCAAGAGAGTAAAATACCATAAATATAATGTATACAAGTACAAAAATTAAAAAAACGTACCTGCAATTTTTTTGTAGTTTTGTGGCTTCACTTTTGGTGTCACCCCAGAATGAATTTTTGTAAGATCACGTACGGCATGATTACAGTTTATTCTTATTGGATCTCGAATACCAAGCCATTTTTTCCCTTCTGCATTGCTCCCCATTAGTGAACTCGTTATGTGCTCATCCTTTGCTTTTTCAGCAAGGTTACAAATGTGCCTAATCGACTTAATGGTGGCAGATTCTAATTCAGATGATTTTAGCACAAATTTGCACACTCTGAGCTCAAGATCGCAAACCTTCGACATTGTTCATCCTTCAACGGGAATACATATGCACACTTGCGGTACAATTCCTTACCTATAGATATAGTCCATCTTCTTAAAATGCATTTCTCAAGGAACTCTCGTAAGCATAAAAGTTAGAAGGCGGATATCAAGTGCCGACTTGGGATTCCATTGGTTTCGAGCTTCTCACATTCACATTCAAACTTTTGATCCAACCAATCAATACTAACCTAGACACACTTGCAATCAGCCTTAGCATATGATCTAAATTTGAAATTAAAGAAGCAATCATTATGATTTATTGCTTCTTCCACCACTAGGTCTTGCTTTTTCCTAATTTCTTTGCTGGCCATTAAGAACAACTTCTTTGTGTAAATAGAGGTAGCATGACTTTCAAGAGTTTGCAAAGCATCAGTTAGCAATGAAGGGATCGACTTTTCCCAATCTTCTTGATTTCGGAAGAAAGTCCCTCTGATTTTTTCAATGCAGAAGTGGTACTGATTAAGGAACTCCGTCAACTTCGTTATTTTGCTTTAAGCAAAGCTTCATATAAGAATTCATAGACTTTGACCGTTGTGTCATCCTCATCATTCCAAAGAAGTGACGATGGAAATATGCTTCACCTATTGTTCTTTCTTCTTGTAGACATCCACAAGCCACGGATGATTGGCCACACCATGTTTATCAACCAAGCTATGCCAACATGAGTTGAATTCCTCGATTGAGTGCTTCTTCTTGAAAAGTCTTGCCATATCACGAGCAAAACTTGGTTTATGTGTATTTTACATGGCATTTCTCTCGAAATGCCAACTACAAATCCTATGTTTTGATAGAGGAAACTCGACTTCAACAGCAGCTTGCATCGTTGCATCCTAATCAATTAACACGAAAATTGGCATTTTCCCACCTATTGCATCATGAAACTTTTGTAACAACTGCTGATATGATTATACTATCTCATTGTACAAAAGTGCAGCACCAAATACACATGTATTGTAACGTGTTTCTCTTATCAGTACTATCAAATACCACCACATCACTAAATAATTCGAATTCGACTTGTGACAATCCGTCTGCCCAAAAAAGCCTTGTTAGTGCTTGATCATTGTCAATAGTGTATTCAAAAATCATATCTTTGTCATGTAAGTTCATTCCACTGAGCAATGATAGAGCCGTGTTAACATCCCCATCTCTAATCATCTACATTCTCTTCTTGTTAAGATAGTTATATCTATCCTTCCTCTTGAATGCAGCCTTCCTAGTACCACCTTCAATGTATTCCAAATAATCCACAGGTTTTGATGGGCTAATTCCAGAACTCATCATACCACATAATAGAGTCTTCTGGGAAGGCTTCAAATGCCTACCAATTTAATAAGTTATCCAATAAAACATAATATTAATAATTAACCATTAAGGATACATAATGCTGACATTAACAACTCTCAAGTATGTAGTAATGTATTTCTTAGGGTTTCATTAGGTACAAATCTTACCGATTACATCATAGTCGATTGGCAGTTTCAGGTATCTCCAATGGATGATTGTGAAACAGTATAAAGTCAGTAACTCTATAAACATGAGCATGTTGATCACGAGCTACAAAAATCGAGCTTTACAGCTACATCTTGTGTCCTTCCTCGATTAGCGCTTTCCTTGCATTCCACACTCACGAGGTTGTTTAAATCCAGCTCGCGAACAAACCCGCTCAAGATTCTTTACAAAGGAACCTCCTATTGCTTTTTTATGACACCTTCGAATGTCAAATCCTTTTTATGACACCTTCTAATGTCAAATCCGTTTATTCTATCATAATCCCAATAAAATCAATCAGCTTCCTTAGGTGTGCGAAACTCTAATTTTCTAACTAAATTATGGTCTAACTATAATGAATTTGATCCCTCTGTATCACTTGCACTCTCATCTAAAGTTGTGTTGTTCTCATTATCCAGTATAGTACTATGTTTGCAATAAGTTTCCCTCTCTAATTGGTCTTCATCCATAGATTGAAATTTGTTCATCTAAGAACAATGCAAAAGAAAAAAAATAGGTCATGAGAATTATACGCTAAATTATGTCAAATTATGTACTTTCCTTAAGAAGACTTAACAATTAATAATGAAAAAAAAAATTAAAATAAATATCAAAAGTCTTAAAAACCCTTCTGCAAAAAAAATTATAGAATAAATAACTGATAAAACCAGCATAATAACATACTTTTGAGTAGACAAATTATGTTCCATTTTCCAAGTTACTGATAGTTTCAGAGTTGTGATATCCAATATTAACACCAAATATATGGGAAACACTAAATGACATTTTCCCCCAATTGACTGGGTTAGGTGAAACCTAATAGACAAAATATTCAGAAAGTTCCAAGTATATTAACCTATTTTGGTACAATTGAAATGTTAGCGAAACAATTATATACGCAACCAAATTAGGATTGCTCCAACTAAGGCTAGTTGAAATTGTAGTCTTCCTAGTCCTAAATATTCTAATATGAGTTGCTAGCAATTAGTTTTCTGATGCAAGTAAACAAATCAGGAAACATATAAAACCCACTGCTAAAATTCCATGCCCGATTCCTCTTGTTTTGCCCTTCAAAGTTACCAAAGCAAGCATTAGCAGTGGAAATGAGGAAATTAGTGAAATGAGATCTTCATCCACTATGCCGTTTACCAAGCAAAGTCTCTAAAGGGAGATCTCAACTTTAACATGGCACTTTTCCGTTGGTTTTTGGAGGAATCTAAATCCTACAAGCATATGAGAATCCTAGGTGGATCCCTAAACTTCTAATATTTCCATACATGTACATACTATAAGCATAAGAATTTAATCATTGTCTCTAGTTTTATAAGAATAACATTGTTTTGTTTAACATTGAAGATTTTATAAATAAATGGTCTCATTTGTCATGATAGGGCAAAAAAAAAAGTCTTGTATCTCTGTATATACATTCAATAGTAAAATGGTATTGTGACGACCTGGTAATCTTTAATATTTAAATAATTGATATAATGTCTTATGTTCTTGAAAATGTCATTTTCACATTTTAGTCAAATTTTAGATCAATTTATAATTTGAACGGTAAAGTGCCAATTTTTGAATTTCGATTACCACTCTTGGAAAAATTCATCTATTAAATACTTATGAGTTTCAAAAATAATATAACTAAGTATTCTATACTTTTATGCATGGAGAAAATCAATTTTTGAATGAATTACATGATTTTCCAAATTTTAGAGGAATTTGACATTCGAACACAATTTTCGAACTTTCTATGTCCTAAATTGCAATTTTCGAAAACTTAACTAAAACATTTGTAATTTCTGGGAAGTATACATATAATTCTTGATTTATAAAGATTAAATTTTATAATTTTGGAATTTTTCTAAATTAATTATGAATTTTCGGATTTTATGCTCCAAAACCCTAATTTTATGCCCTAAAACCCTAATTTTAGGTTTTTAACAATAAAATAAAGGCAAATTCGAATTTTATCTAAAACAAGTAGATAATTTCAGATCTTATACAATTATGGCAATAAAATAAAATCAGATTTTGGTTGATTTTCTTTAGTATTTTATTAAAATATCCTACACTAATAGAAGATGAATTTCTTCTAGAATTTATACACTTGTGTGGTCTTCTATCATTTAGATTCATGACTCATGGATTAGGGTTACACCAAGGCTAGAAATAGATGAGGGAGGTGGAAGATTTCATTTAATTAGGCATTTAATTTTAAGCCTAGTTGGGAGATTTGCATTAAATAGGGAGATTTGCATTTATTAAAACTTGGTCCTCAAGTCTTGGCTTCTATCCTCATTCTCCACTATAAATAGGACCTCCCACACACTTCCCCACCCCCAAAAACGTCCTCACACCTTCACACACTATACTCTCTCAAGTTTCTTCCACAAACATCATCCTTTCACTCTTCTTTATACCCCTTTCAAGTATAAACTAAGGTAGAAACCTACTTTGATTTCATAAGTGTTTTCTTTCCTTATTTTGAGTAGGATCTTCCTACAAGGCAAGCTTCCATACTCTTGTGCCAAGCTATGTAAAATACACAAGCTTGATTGGCCTTGAGTGATAGCTTTTGCCAAACATGCCCTCCAATTTTAGGCTTAGAGATATTTGCTCCATGTTTATATGCTTTATTTGCTATATTCATGTTGAAATGATTGTCTTGTTATTGTGCTCATGAAGTGTGATTAGTTATTAGGATTCTCTCTTGAATTACTCTTTGATAGGTATTTTATATTTGTGATGTGCTTAGGAAGGTTTATTAGATATGTTATGGTTAACTTGTTAGCTAGCAAATCTATGCAAATATGTTAGATCACAAATCTTACTATCTTTATGTATATGAAGTAGTTGTTTTTAAGTATGTAAACTAATTTTCTTGCAAAAATGGTATTTTTGAGAAGAAAACATATTGATCTTAAAAAGTGTTTAAAAGTAAGTTCGTAGTTACATAAGTATACTAATTTTCTTATTAAACATATCAAACTTATACACATATTTGTTTTTCTTAAAAGAAATGAGATTTGTTATACATATACCAATTTTTTCATAAACTTCCATGATTATGTGATTATGTGATATTATGTGAATGGGCCCAAATGTGCCGGAGTGGTTTGGGTGTGTTCCGCCGGGACATACTATTGAGTAGCCGGTTTTAAGAGTTCACACTCCCTCCATCTCCTAATCCCCCCTTGGGTAGACGGAGTGTTCTACTCAAGAGAGAGGGTCGTAGGAAAATATTCGGCGTATGCCCGGGATACGACCACCGGAGGATAAGGCAGGCGGGAGAAATGTGCTGGTTGTATATTCGGCATGGGTAGTCATAAGGGTCACTGTTAGGTGACGAAAGGTAGAAAAGTGCAAAATGTGTGCTTTATGTGTGCTTTATGTGCAACTATCACCCGAGCACCTTATGTAATTGAAGTATGTGTTTCTACTCAACATGTGTTGATGTTGAATATGTATTATGTTTTAGATGAGACCGAAATTGTGGAAGAAGAAGAACCGTTCGAGGCATTTTATTAGAAAGAAAGATGTTAGATTCCGCTGCGTACTCGCCTTTGGTTTTTACTTGTCGCTTGCAAGTTGTTTAGTGATACGATGTAACTTGTATTGATTTTGGCGTTTCATATGTACTGAGTTTAAATAGACTCTTGTATGTACATAGTAATAATATTAATAAAGCATGGATTACCTGGGTCGTCACAGGTGGTATCAGAGCGTGGTTCTTGGGAGAACCTATGCTTCGATGGTTATCGGGACTAATATTTGATTATTGTGTGTAGATGGAGCACTCGCAAGGTTCCTATACTTCCAAGCCCCGTATGAGTTGTTTTGCTAGTCCTTCGACTTTTAAGTTTACGGAAGTAGATTCTGATGACCTACTTTTGGAGTTAGTACAGTTGCGAGATGAGAACCTTCAGTTGCATGAGGAAGTGGGCTACTTGAAGGCTAGCCTGCAGATTGCTCAAAACCGTCTTTATGATATCCAAACCCGTTTTCAAAATGTCATCGACATAATCCATACTAGGATTACAGAGCTGTTGGGCTTTTCCGCTACCTTACTGAACCTTAGCCCGATAAAGGATGCTGTTATCCCCGACATGCCTCTGGGAACTGAGTTCGACCCTATTCCCCTTGACTGAAGTTGTTTTAGTATCTATATCTACATGTTTATAGTGTAAAGTATTATAGTAAGAGTTTGAGGCCCTAGTAAGATGCTATAGATGATATCACGCTAGTCTTTTGATTGTGCATAGATAGCGTGATCTTGTTGCGAATCTGTGTGCCGAACCTTTTGATGTGACTATTTGGCTTATGACTACTAATGTTTTGAGACTACTTATGATCTAAGTTCCTCACTTCTAAGTTATTTTGGATATAGATGTCGAAACGAACCAGAAATGAGACTGAATCCCAAGACGATCGATTCTCTGTGGTGTTCGACCGGATAGCAACTATTCTCGAGAACCAAACTAATAACAACAACAACCATGATCGCAATCATGATGAGTCTGCTACCGATGCCCTGACCACCTTTCTTAAATTAGGACCCCCACCTTTCCGAGGTGAACCCGACGACACTAAAGCAACAAACTGGCTGGAGGCGATGGAAAAGATTTTCGAGGTACTCAACTGTGATCCGAGGAGGAAGGTAATGTTAGCTACCTTTCGTCTAGAGGACGATGCCCGTCATTGGTGGAAACGTGTAAGTAATAAGTGGGCAGCCCTTCAAACCCCTTCGGTTTGGGATAATTTTGTTAAGGAATTCAACGCCCAATATATCCCTCGAGTTATCCAAGAGAGGCGGGAGAGAGAGTTTCTCAATTTAGCTCAACGTGACTTGAACGTGGCAAGGTACGAAGCCTTGTTCACCAAGTTAGCTCGATTTGCACCTTACTTTGTCGAGAATGAAGAGAGAAAGATATGGAAGTTCATTGGAGGACTTCGATTAGAAATCCAAGATCGGTTATCTGCGGTCCAGTTGCCAACCTACACAGCGGCTGTCGAAACAGCACTTAAGGTAGAAAGTACGATGGAACAGTTGAAGATGAAACGAGGACAGTTGACACGAGCACCGAATACTGGAGGACTAGGTGGGAGAGCCCCAGGAGGCCCTAACAAGATGTTTAGGCCGAATATTCAAGGGAACCGAGGGAATTTTTCTGGCCCCTCAATTCAAAGAAATGAGACTTGCACCTACTGCGGGAAGCTGAACCATACCGAAGACCGATGTTGGAATAAGGCCAGAAGGTGCCCAATATGTGGAAATAGTGGGCATTTTCTATTAAACTGCCCTCAAGCAAAACCAGCGCAACCCTCAAATCCTGGAAAGAATATAAAGGGCAACGGGAATCAAGTGGGAAAACCACGAGTCCAAGGGAAGGTTTTCGCCATGAATCAGGCTGAAGTCGAGAATTCGTCGGTAGTAGAAGGTACGCTTCTCGTCAATCAATACTTTGCTAAAGTATTAGTCGATCCAGGTTCTACGCATTCATACATATCAACTGGTTTCTTTACTAGTCTGCAAGTACAACCTGAGATTTTGCCTTACGAATTAGAAATCACAACGCCCCTTGGGACTAAATGGAAGACGGACTTAGTGTTTAAAGGTTGTGAGCTAGAAATGAGTGGTCAAAAGATGACAGCTGACCTAGTATTACTACCCATCCATGACTTTGATGTTATTTTGGGTATGGATTGGTTAGCCGCATCTTACGCTCAAGTAGACTGTCGCCACAAGGTCGTAAGGTTATGTTTTCCAAATCAGCCTGTCATTGAAATGGTAGGGAACAAGACCACACCTGCGATACCCATTATCTCCTTTGTGCGAGCCAACCGATTATTACAAAAGGGCAATTATGCGTTCATGGCCCACATTATGAATAAATCTGAAGACAAAAAGAAGCTTGAAGAAATGCCTATAGTACGGGAGTTCCCGGACGTATTTCCTGATGATTTAAAGGGCTTACCCCCACATCGAGAGATCGATTTTGTAATTGAATTATTACCTGGAACCACCCCGATCTCTAAGACTCCTTATAGGATGGCTCCTGCTGAATTAAAAGAGCTCAAGACCCAACTACAAGAGTTGCTAGATAAAGGGTTTATTCGCCCAAGTACATCACCCTGGGGAGCTCCGGTACTATTTGTCAAGAAGAAAGATGGAACTTGGAGATTATGCATCGACTATCGTCCGCTTAACCAAGTCACCATCAAGAATAAATACCCTTTGCCAAACATTGATGAGTTGTTTGACCAACTACAAGGAGCTTCAGTTTATTCGAAACTAGATTTGAAATCCGGATATCACCAAGTGCGAATTCGAGAAGAAGATATTCCCAAGACTGCCCTTAATACCAGGTACGGTCACTACGAGTTTGTGGTGATGCCATTCGGTGTAACAAACGCCCCTGCTACCTTCATGGACTTGATGAACCGGGTATTCCGACCATACTTAGACCAATTTGTAGTTGTCTTTATAGACGACATACTGGTCTACTCTAAGTCAAAAGAAGAACACGAAAGGCACTTGAGGATAGTACTCCAGGCACTGAGAGACGAAAAGTTGTATGCTAAATTCAGCAAGTGTGAGTTTTGGCTGACACAGGTCGCCTTTCTAGGACACATAGTGTCAAAGAATGGAATTGCAGTTGATCCAGGAAAAGTCAAAGCAGTGGTGGAATGGAAGCAACCCACGACTGTCACAGAGGTGCGAAGTTTTCTAGGATTGGCGGGATACTATCGGAGATTTATCAAGGATTTTTCCAAGATTGCCCGCCCCTTAACTAGGCTAACTCAGTCCAACGTGCGGTTCACTTGGGATAATCATTGCGAAAATAGCTTTCAAGAACTGAAGAATAAATTGGTCACTGCCCCTGTATTGACTCTGCCACAGGGGACTGACGGATTCATGGTCTACACAGATGCGTCCAAAGAAGGACTGGGATGTGTGCTTATGCAAAGCAGGAAGGTAGTGGCTTATGCTTCACGAAAGTTAAAACCTTACGAGGAAAATTATCCAACGCACGATTTAGAGCTTGCAGCCATCGTTTTTGCTCTCAAGAAATGGAGGCATTATCTTTATGGGACTTCATTCGAAGTATTTACCGATCACAAGAGTCTCAAGTACTTGTTCTCTCAGAAAGAGTTAAATATGAGACAACGAAGATGGTTGGAAATGCTAGCTGACTTCAATTGTGACATTCAATACCATCCTGGAAAAGCGAATGCCGTAGCAGATGCATTAAGTAGAAAGGCTCATCTTGCCTGTTTAATGAGTCGAGAATGGACATTCTTGGAAGATATCGCGAGTTGGAAGCCTAAAGAACGGGAGTTTGGAGTTATCTGTTCGCAACTACATGCACAACCCGTTATACTTCAGCGAATCAAAGAAGCTCAGGAAATCGACAAAGAACTCCAAAGGGTTAAAGATCGAATTAACCTCGGCTTAGAAAAGGAGTTTACCTTGCCAAATGATGGGATCTTAAGATTCCGAAACCGAGTATGGGTTCCAGAGAATGAGCAGCTGAAGAGAGAAGTACTAGAGGAAAGCCACAACACCAAATACACGATACATCCAGGGATAAATAAGATGTATCAAGATGTTAAACGGCAGTACTGGTGGCCCAAGATGAAAAGGCAAATCGCGGAGTTCGTATCAAAATGCTTAACTTGCCAACAAGTTAAAGCAAGCCATCAAAAGCCTTTTGGGTTACTACAACCTCTATCAATCCCTGAATGGAAATGGGAACACATTACGATGGACTTCGTTATGGGACTACCACGGACACAAAAGGGTCATGATGCAGTATGGGTGGTAGTAGACAGACTCACGAAAAGTGCCCATTTTCTTGCATTCTCTAAGACTTATTCATTGGATCAGATGGCAGACATCTATAAGAGTGAGATTGTCAGGTTACATGGTGTTCCAGTAAGCATAGTATCTGACCGAGATCCTCGGTTCGTTTCCAAATTTTGGCAAGGGCTACAGAAAGCACTAGACACTGAGTTAAATTTCAGTACAGCTTTTCACCCACAAACTGATGGACAAACTGAAAGAGTTATCCAAATTTTGGAAGACATGCTTAGGGCATGTACCCTAGATTTTGGTGGAAGTTGGGATCGACATTTGCCCCTGGCAGAATTCGCCTACAATAACAGTTACCAGGCTACGATAGGAATGGCTCCCTTTGAAGCTCTTTACGGCAGAAAGTGCAGATCCCCTGTATGTTGGAGCGAAGTGGGTGAGAGTAAACTTATAGGTCCGGACTTAATTCATGAGACGACAGAGGCTATCAAGATGATAAAGAAACGAATGGAAACGGCACAAAGTCGTCAAAAGAGTTATGCCGATAGACGACGAAAAGACTTGGAATTCGGAGTAGGTGACTTTGTATTCTTGAAAGTTTCACCAAGAAAGGGTGTTCTAAGGTTTGGACGGAAGGGCAAGTTAAACCCCCGCTATATTGGACCTTTTGAGATACGAGCGAGAGTGGGAAAGGTTGCTTATCGATTAGCCTTACCTCCGACTCTAGCAGAAGTGCATGACGTATTCCATGTCTCTATGCTTAAGAAATACCATCCTGATCCCTCTCACGTTGTAAATCATGCGTCTCTCGATATTGGCCCAGACTTGACCTACGTAGAAGAACCGGTTAGGATTTTAGACTTCCAAGAGCGTACTCTGAGAAACAAAATCATTCCGTTAGTACGTGTTTTATGGAAATACCATGGGATTGAAGAAAGTACATGGGAACGATTGGAGGAAATGCAAGAAAAGTACCCACAATTGTTCGATTGAGTATAGGACCCAATTTCGAGGACGAAATTTTCTAAGGAGGGGAGGATGTGACGACCTGGTAATCTTTAATATTTAAATAATTGATATAATGTCTTATGTTCTTGAAAATGTCATTTTCACATTTTAGTCAAATTTTAGATCAATTTATAATTTGAACGGTAAAGTGCCAATTTTTGAATTTCGATTACCACTCTTGGAAAAATTCATCTATTAAATACTTATGAGTTTCAAAAATAATATAACTAAGTATTCTATACTTTTATGCATGGAGAAAATCAATTTTTGAATGAATTACATGATTTTCCAAATTTTAGAGGAATTTGACATTCGAACACAATTTTCGAACTTTCTATGTCCTAAATTGCAATTTTCGAAAACTTAACTAAAACATTTGTAATTTCTGGGAAGTATACATATAATTCTTGATTTATAAAGATTAAATTTTATAATTTTGGAATTTTTCTAAATTAATTATGAATTTTCGGATTTTATGCTCCAAAACCCTAATTTTATGCCCTAAAACCCTAATTTTAGGTTTTTAACAATAAAATAAAGGCAAATTCGAATTTTATCTAAAACAAGTAGATAATTTCAGATCTTATACAATTATGGCAATAAAATAAAATCAGATTTTGGTTGATTTTCTTTAGTATTTTATTAAAATATCCTACACTAATAGAAGATGAATTTCTTCTAGAATTTATACACTTGTGTGGTCTTCTATCATTTAGATTCATGACTCATGGATTAGGGTTACACCAAGGCTAGAAATAGATGAGGGAGGTGGAAGATTTCATTTAATTAGGCATTTAATTTTAAGCCTAGTTGGGAGATTTGCATTAAATAGGGAGATTTGCATTTATTAAAACTTGGTCCTCAAGTCTTGGCTTCTATCCTCATTCTCCACTATAAATAGGACCTCCCACACACTTCCCCACCCCCAAAAACGTCCTCACACCTTCACACACTATACTCTCTCAAGTTTCTTCCACAAACATCATCCTTTCACTCTTCTTTATACCCCTTTCAAGTATAAACTAAGGTAGAAACCTACTTTGATTTCATAAGTGTTTTCTTTCCTTATTTTGAGTAGGATCTTCCTACAAGGCAAGCTTCCATACTCTTGTGCCAAGCTATGTAAAATACACAAGCTTGATTGGCCTTGAGTGATAGCTTTTTGCCAAACATGCCCTCCAATTTTAGGCTTAGAGATATTTGCTCCATGTTTATATGCTTTATTTGCTATATTCATGTTGAAATGATTGTCTTGTTATTGTGCTCATGAAGTGTGATTAGTTATTAGGATTCTCTCTTGAATTACTCTTTGATAGGTATTTTATATTTGTGATGTGCTTAGGAAGGTTTATTAGATATGTTATGGTTAACTTGTTAGCTAGCAAATCTATGCAAATATGTTAGATCACAAATCTTACTATCTTTATGTATATGAAGTAGTTGTTTTTAAGTATGTAAACTAATTTTCTTGCAAAAATGGTATTTTTTGAGAAGAAAACATATTGATCTTAAAAAGTGTTTAAAGTAAGTTCGTAGTTACATAAGTATACTAATTTTCTTATTAAACATATCAAACTTATACACATATTTGTTTTTCTTAAAAGAAATGAGATTTGTTATACATATACCAATTTTTCATAAACTTCCATGATTATGTGATTATGTGATATTATGTGAATGGGCCCAAATGTGCCGGAGTGGTTTGGGTGTGTTCCGCCGGGACATACTATTGAGTAGCCGGTTTTAAGAGTTCACACTCCCTCCATCTCCTAATCCCCCCTTGGGTAGACGGAGTGTTCTACTCAAGAGAGAGGGTCGTAGGAAAATATTCGGCGTATGCCCGGGATACGACCACCGGAGGATAAGGCAGGCGGGAGAAGAATGTGCTGGTTGTATATTCGGCATGGGGTAGTCATAAGGGTCACTGTTAGGTGACGAAAGGTAGAAAAGTGCAAAATGTGTGCTTTATGTGTGCTTTATGTGCAACTATCACCCGAGCACCTTATGTAATTGAAGTATGTGTTTCTACTCAACATGTGTTGATGTTGAATATGTATTATGTTTTAGATGAGACCGAAATTGTGGAAGAAGAAGAACCGTTCGAGGCATTTTATTAGAAAGAAAGATGTTAGATTCCGCTGCGTACTCGCCTTTGGTTTTTACTTGTCGCTTGCAAGTTGTTTAGTGATACGATGTAACTTGTATTGATTTTGGCGTTTCATATGTACTGAGTTTAAATAGACTCTTGTATGTACATAGTAATAATATTAATAAAGCATGGATTACCTGGGTCGTCACAGGTATACATGAAGTAAAAACTTAAAAAGTACGCATGATAGTATGTTTTTTTTTTTATTCCTAAAACATATTTCACCCATATACTACATAAGTGCATTAACTTATTTTAATTCATTTAGTTAAAAGTCACACAAATATATTGAAAGCTAATGCAACTAATAAAATATTCAATGCACATTCATCTCTTTGATTTCCTCATCCTTTAAGGCTGAAGACAAGGTTCATGATTTGTGCTAAAATTGAATAAAACTTTTGAAATAGAAATTAATAAATATGTGAACTCATTCAGAAGAAAAGAAAATATAATCTTGAGTTCTTGTGATTACATCACAAGGCTAGATGTAAGGTATGATAATTAAAAGGATGAAATTTTCATCAAAATAGTCATATAGTATTTTTTTTTCCTCATTAAGGAGCATATGTTTAATACTATCTTTTAATAATTCATTTCTATATCAGATTCAAATACAAAAAGCCATGCAACATAGATATTTGTCAATAATAAATTTATAAGTACAAATAATCTTGTATTTTTGACAAATTTAGTTTTTAATGAAATTGTAATATGTTCCATAGTTTGTTGTTGTATATTTTGAATGACCCCCCCCCCCCCCCCCCCCCGCTCAATAAAATTTCTGCCTGCCCCACTGATGAGAATGTCCATAAGATTTGGGGGATAAACCTTTGCTCTTTAATTTGCTAAAAACATTACAATGGCGCAATAATGGCGTAAGAAGTGCTAACTTGATTCTGTGCTCTTGAACTACCGATGTAGGCATTCTATATATGTATGTTATTTGTACCTACATATTCTCAACACTCTTCCCTACATATTAAAACTAACTAACTAAACTATTATTTGTACCCACTAAAATAAATTTTTCCCACAATTTCAACTAACACTAGAACCGTGAGCTACTCCATAGAAATGAAAGCCAATCTTATCTCAGCTCTATATACAAAACCTTGTCTTCATCAATAATATAATGTGGCCTATCCCTATCATTGCAAAATTACACTTCAATCTAATTTCCTTCTTAGTCTATCAAAATTGGATTCCAAGGGAAGACCCTCTACACTTCCAACAAATGTTTAAGATGGAGAGAGAGGACAAACCCAAATAAAATAGCACTAGCGCTACGTTACCAGTCCTTGTGCACCAAAATCATGAATTCCACTTCTGAATTGCCGATGCTTTTGTGTGTCCAAAATCATGAATTTTACTTCCAAATTGCCGATGCTTCTTCCCCCTACGACGAACCCTAGAGAAAATGAAGAAATGCTAAAAAGGGACATAAAAAAAAACTTGAGAATAGGAAAATCCAAGACCCTTTACTTTTTAGAAATTATTTTTACAATTTTTCAAAGAAGAAAGAGATTAAGATGTTGATTAAGATATCCTCACCTTGTGAAAATTCAACCCTACAAATCATATGCCAAAAACTTCTTCAAGGATTGCAACTGTAACTATGAATTTTCTGAGGAATTGGCAGAGAGAATGGATAGAGGGAGGAGAATTGGGAGATGTCTCAAATATTTTGAGGAAGTGCATAGAGGGAGAATATTGTGATATGTGATGAAATAGTGAGAGAAATAGGTGGAATCAGAAAAGGTTACTAGTAAATATCTTATTTTCAAACCGGTTCAGCAGGTTAAAAATCATGTGTGGCTTTCAAAGAGAAGTATACCTAATAATAAACTTTTATGATGGTACCTAATTTTATACTTCCCCTAATCACGTCCAGTGTTACAAATAATTAATAATTAACAAAATGTCTAATACTTTCTATAATCGAAAAAAAAACTCTACTTATAGGCATAAAAAGTAATGCAATCTCAAGTGCACAACCATGTTTTTGGGATTTACCACCCACAAAATCTTAACTGGCCACTTACAGATCTCTTTAAAAAGTTTGTCACCTTTTTATCTTTACCCTGCATTCCCACTCTTTTTGTTTGCTCTTTATTTCTCTCTTTTTGTCACTGTCTTTTTCTTTCTTCATCTATAACTATAAATAAAGAAAATTAGCATTCTATAAAGCCTCTGAAACATAAATTAAACGTCTAAAAAGACATATTCTAACTTTACTAAAAAAACCTATTCATGTGCATTAAATTTTCCCTCAAAGAAAACCCTAAGATAAGTAAACAATTGAACACCTTTTCTTTATTATTTCAAATGAAAGTTCTATTAATACATACAGAAAATAAAATTCTCCCCTACTCTTTCACTATTTATTTTAATTTTCTTCCTCCACAGCTTTATTTATGAGATGGCTTTTTAAATTTTTAATACAGTTATTGTAAATTAGTGGAAGATAATTACAAGGATTTATATTAGAGTTCACACAAATTTTGAGTTTACAAATATAGATTATGAGAAAAGAAAAATATGAAAAATATTTGAATATAAAGAAAAAGTATAAAATTTAGTGAAAAATAATATTTTAAAAGAGTAATCCGCTGAATCTTTTCTCTAGGATTGTTTTTGTCACGTCCCAAAAAAATACCCTTCTTTTTTTTATTAACAATAAAATACCCTTGCCAAAAATAAGAGTACATAATTTTCATAAAATAGTGCCTTTTTAAACAAAATAACAATAGTTAATATAATAATGTACGAAATACCCTTGTATTTTTGTAACAAAAATAAGATTTAGTACAACATAGAAAAATCATAGGTAAGTAATTCTATCTAATCAAAAGCTTCATAATGCCCGGTGGTGCCTTCCTCTTGGTGGACTATAGCAATTTTTTGGCTAAGGTGAGCGTGTGTAATATGTGCACATAGTTACACAATATTTAGCATAATATCATGATAACAAAATGTAAAACTAGAACTAGAAACTAACTTATGCAATTAAGGAAATTCCTATCTTTTCAAGAGTGTTTTATGGAATTAAGGGGATATATAGAGGGTTAATATGTATATATGTATGTAAAAGGAAGGGTTTATATATATATATGGGTAGCAGATATTCTATAAATATAGAGTGTTTTGTGTGTTTAGAATAAGGTGAGTGGGAGTGGGGTGTTTAAGGCGAGATTTAGTATGTGTGGATGTGTTTGTGTGTGTGATGAAGAAAATGAAAACGTACCTCTCCTATTTATAGTGTTGAGCATGTGAAATAGATTTATTTAATATTAAGGTCAATTTTCATTTAATGCAAATTTTACACCTTGCTTGGGTAATTAATGAAATGGTCCAACTAAGGAACTTAAGTGGCATCCTGAATATGCTTAAGTGTGCCCTAAATTGTATGAATCATCCCCTAAGTAAATATGAGCCATGCAAGTGCACATTTTCTAGAAATATTGCAACAAGGATTAACATGAACCATGCAAGTGTAAAAGTTGAAGAATAATCTTAGAAAAATATCTTTGTGTGAAATCATACAATATATATATATGAAATCATCAATATATATGTATAAATTTTCGTGCATATATATATATATATGTACAAATATATTTTACAATTTTTTAAAAGGTAGTTTTATTAAAGAAGTAGTGTTATTTTATAAGAAATCACAATAACGAGTGTGTATATATTATTATACATATTGTATATTTTCTTAAAGACACTCATATCTATATAATTATTTTATTTATGTAGAATAATTTTATGATGTTGAAAATAAGTATGTGTCTATATTTTAAAAATGATGATAAAATAGAGTTAAATTTCGAGAATAGTATTTATGATATCAATCTTGAAAATAAATGATATTATTATAAATAGACTCGATTTTAAATAATAAGAATAATAATAATAATAATAATAATAATAATAATAATAATAATAGTGATATATTAATAATTATGGAGTAAAGAAATAATCATATTGCTAAAATACATATAGAGCAACTACACATTTAATCATGTGAGCACACATAATTCACACATATAAAATAAGAGTCACATAATAATTGCATAAAACCTTAAACTATATATAATAGTTTTTAAAATATTGCAAGAAACATAATATATAATAAATTCTAAAATAGTAGGAAGTAACGGGGCATTATAGCTCGATTACAAATCAAACGCTGCAAATTTTGATGAATGTCGTTAACACCATGGAGTTGATTTGAATTTAACTTGAGGAAAAAAAAACTTCGATTTGCCAGTTTAGCACCTTGATCATCGTGGATTTGACTTAAGAGAAATACCAATACATGACCTTAACACCTTGATCGCAGATTGAAGGCCTTGATTTAATGATTTTCGCAAAGAACACTAGGAATTTCACCTTGATCTTCGTAAATCTTCTAGAGCTTGACTTGAGAAAACTTTGGGATCTCTTTGACTTCTATAGCTCTCGAAGATTTCTCTTGATGTTCTTCTGAGCTCCAAATGACCCCATTTTATAGGCGTTTATGTAGGGTCTTTCGGATTGCTACAGATTTCTTTAATATTTATCTCTTTAATATAAATGTATTTTAAAGAGAAAATATCATATGCATGTCACTATTTGATTGGAACACGCGCCCAAATGTGCCACTTGTCACCATTTGATTGGTTTTAGACTTAATTGGTCAGAACATTTCATTCTGACACGTGGCGGCTTCTCATTTGCTAGTGAAATAAATATTAAAATATCAATCAAAATTAACTATTTAATGTTGGAATTAAATTTCAAAAATTCTAAAATACAAATAGAAAATTTAATTAATATTTAACATTTAACTTAGACTTGTCAATTTTTAATTCGATGAAATTTATCCATTAACAATTGCCTCCTACTTCAAGGCTTTATGAAGAATATGCTGAATATTTGTGTGAGAGAATGGGGCTTGAAGTACTTAATCTCTTCCCCTTTTTTAATAGAGAAAAAAAATCAAAACAAATAGTGATGGGGTTTTTTTTTTTTTTTAAGTATCAAGCTTATTTATGTCATTGTTTGGGATTAGCTAAGTCCAGAAGAGAGTGTGGAGAATTTTACCTATAAATTTCTCATTCTTAACCAAATTGAGTAAATTCATTCTTAACAAATAAAGATAGCAGTAGGACTTGGCCTCATGGCTTTCACACTCCAATTCCACTTCAGACCCTTTTTTTTTATTTTTGTGGTCCCCACACCACTTTAATGAAGGAATGAGGCACTCATTTTCAATCCCAAGTAGGCGTCCTTTAGCAGTATGCTCACTCCCTTCATTTTATTTCATCTTTACAGTGAAGACGGCTTCACAAAATCAGAGTCAACTACTTCATGTTTTACCAATCAGTTTTGCTTTTTTTTTTTTTTTTGGGAGGACTAAGGACAACTTAGGACTCTCTAAGGGTAATTAATTAGAGTTTCGTATTCTAATAGAACTCAATTAACCTACTTAGGAGAATTTTAATCCCACTTAAATTTAAAACCTCCAAGAAGAAATATATAAAAGTGGCTAATCTGAGATTAAAATTTGTAGCACAAGAATGTTGAGAGTTGGTTTGTAGGTTTGTTGAGGTGTGTCCATACTCTTGCGGCTCGACTTCTGTTTTTCCTTTGATTCTCATACATGTTTGATAAAATGCCCCTATGAATGCATGCATATATACATTGTGTTCGAGCTTCTTTAACTTGCACCTTCTAGTTAATTCCTTCTTTCTTCTATTTTCTTCTTTCGTTTTTTATACTTAAATATCTAAAAAAATACCCCCCTCCCCCCCCCCCCCCAATTTTATTATGAATTTGCCTCTAATTTGGTCTCCTAATAATCATGTTGGCAATACACAATTTATATGGCTTATCAATTGGTCAACGTATCAAGGTGGCTAATTCTATATAATTCCTAAAACTTGCAATTATAATTGATTCTTGTCAACAACCTGTTAAAACATCATATAAGGGGACCAAAGGAATTTCTTGCTCCCAACTCCTCTTCATGTTATGCATGTTTTCTGTTTGATGAAATTCCTCATATGCGTATACACAACTTAGTCATATAGGATTTGATCGTGTCAATTTGGCTAAACTTTAGCTACTGGACAAGAATTCTTTTTTTTTTTTTTGTTGACTTATCTCTGTTGGCAGATCTTGAAACCTAATTTGAAACCAATCTTGGAGACTTACAACTTTTAAAATAGGCTTTTGTGAGCTTTTTTTTTTCTCTTTTTTTTTTTTTGTGATTGTATTGAAAGTATTTGAAGTTCTTCTGTTCCGCTTGTCACCTCACACCTTTTTTTGAAATTTGATAGGTCAAATCGTGGTGTACTTCAAAGATACCTTGCCCTGCTATGGAGTAAAGCAGTTGATGATTCTCAACCATGAAAACTAACCTATAGATAATTGTTCTTTTTTGGTGCTCCAGACCCCCACTATCAGTTGGTATGCAAAGGAATGACCAAAATTCATGAACACATTGTACGTAGAGGAATGGTCCCAGGAGGTTTATTTGAGCAAGACATCCAGGTGTGGACTTTCCAATCAACTTATCAAAACCAATCAGACGAGCGACACTTCTTACCAACGTTGGGTTGGCGCATCATAGAAGGCAAAGTTAAGTGGGTAGACGCCATTCAATTCACCGATGAATTCCAGTACATCAAAGGCTATTGGGAGTGGACATAGGATATCTTTAGCTGGTGCGAACTCAAGTTAGCCGGTGAGTTCCAGTGACAGGATTTCTTTGTGACGAGGTGGTTCCTAGCGCTATGGAGCTTAATTGAGTTGACGAGAATGGGGAAAGATTTATTCCTCACTGCAGCAAGTATTTATTTCACACCTTCCACCTATTGCTAGGGAGCACCAAAAGAGGCTAATGTTCTCCAGTCACTATTAGTGATTGGGTTGGCTTTTGGTGCGAGAAGGATGTGAAGTATTGCCAACCGCCACCGCGAAGGGAGAAGAAGTTAGCTTGTTTAAAGCCGACTTAAAATCCTCTTAGTGAGTTTGGAGCTCATGAAGGGTGGTCCATTATGGAGGAAGAATTATTCTCAAAGTTTGGTATCACCGGGAGTTCAAAAGAAGATGTATACTTGGAGGCGCACTTGACTTGCTGGCTTTGCACCTTCACCCTTTTAGTTGATGCTGTCAACTTGATACACCCATGTACATCTGAAATTGCGAGTATTCTGGTTAGCGAACGAAGAGTAGGCCTTTCTATCCCAGTCTTGGCAAGCATCTACAAAGACTTAAACAGGATTTTGGATGATCCAAGGTTGACGCTCGTGTATTTGCCATTTATGATTCACTTCGTCTATGGTTGGTTGGTGTATTATTTCAAGACCTATTACCAAATTGGGCACAATATACGTAGTCCAAAGATGACTTAATTTTTGGCAAAGGAGGTACAAATTACTATGTCCCAAATAAGGCTTGCAAGAAAGTCCACAAACGATATCTTGTTTCGTGGACTTGCAATATGATTGTGAAGAACAATACCTTCATGTATGTTGACAATAGGAGTTTCGAGTGGTTTAACTACGATTATTTTCTTTCCATCCATTTAGCCATGGCCTTACTCAGCCACGGATTAGCCACGGCCTGGCCATGGCTAATGGCCACCAATTTCTAGCCACAAACATTAGCCACGGTCAGGCCGTATTAGCCACGGTTAGGCCGTGGCCAACTTGACCACTGAATTCTGGAAAATGAAAAGTTGTGGCTAATAGCCACGGATTAGCCACGACCAATTTTGTTGTGAAATAATTGTTCTTATATTTAAGATATATCTATATTCTATTTTAATTGTAAATTATCTAATTAAATTTCATTAATTTTATCTATTTTTATAATTTATTAGTTTTACTAATTTTTGATTAATTAACCAATTGTTATTTTTTATTTCAAATATTTAGGTAAAATATTTATTTCAAAAATTTCAATTACTAATTTTATTTTCGTATTTAGTGAAATGAATAATAATCCTAAATCAATTTAAATACATAAATAAAATATTTGAATTCATTTTATTGAATTAGTTATTTAAATTAATTTTTGACAAGTTATATCAAATGATTTTTGACTAGTTAAATCAAACTTGATTTATTGACAAGTTATATCAAATTAATTTATTTTGTTTGACAAGTATAGCATCAAGATTATCGAAAGGGTTGTAGCCACATTTAATCTTATATTCCAAATACATGTTTCATTTTCTTCTTCATTGCATGAATATATATCAATTTTAAAGATTTTATCAAGTGTATAATTAAGAAAATAATTTTAAACACCTAGTTGTCTATATAAATGTGTATTATAAAATAAAAAATAAAATATCATCTGAAATAGGAGATCTTATTAGGGTTGTAGTCTTCAAATTATATCATGTTATATGTCAGGGTCCAGTCCTTTATTTTTTTTCCAAATCTTTGTCTTTTCTTATTTTGAAAAGTATTTAGTGATTGAACTAGTAATTTGTTAATTATAACAAATATTTAATAAATTAATAACAAAAACAAAAATTATCACAAAAATTTATTTGGATAATTTATATTTAGAATTTTGCATAATTTATCTTAATTAAGTACAGAACAAGTAATTCTTTAATAAAAAACTAAAATGGTATAGTGGTTTGATACTGTATTCTCAACTAAGTGGTCAAGAATTCGAATCACATCAGATTCAAGAAAAGAAAAATTTATCCGTGGCTAACAACCAGCCATGCTTAGACCGTGGCTAACAACTAGCTACGGCCAGGCCGTGGTTAATCGTACAAGTCCATGGCTAATAGCGATGATCAAGCCATGACTAATTTTACACTGAAATGTTGTAAATTATCAATAACATTACACATTATTAAATTATAGATAAAAATATATATGTATCAATGTATACTTCTACATATGTTCAAGTATATATATCAATATATGTGTATATATATATATGTATCAATATATGTCATATATCTCATATGTACCAGTATATGTGTATATATATGTCCAAGTATATGTATTATATATACATGTATCAATATATGTATATGTATATATATATCTCATATATATTAATATATTATGTGTACATTCTAATCCTCTATATATAGTCTATATGATATATATATATATATATAACTATATGTCTATATATAACATATCTAATATTTATTATAAATGCAGTGTACGTAGATATCGATCTAATATATATATATCAATGTATCTAATCATATGTGCTATATATCAATCATCTATATGAAATAAACATATATCAGTGTATTATATATCTAATATATGTAGATATATATCTAATATATATACATCTAATTATACAAGTACACATATATATAAGTATATCTATTCCTATATGTATGTAATATATCGAATCATTTGTTATATATATCAATATATATAATATACATATATTACTTAAGTATAGCAAAAACTAATTATTAAACAAAAAGTTAAAATGGTGTAGTGGTTTAATGCGCTAACTTCAAGTATGAGGTCAAGAAGGAGCTTAACAAATTGAAGGGGAGAAAGAAGGATTTGTCTGCATCATTAAAGCAACAACAATAAACACTTCAGAGTGTTACAAGCTGTGGTTCATGAAATCAAAGAGGAGATCACCATCATCCAAAAGAATTCTTGACCGAGTGACACTGCGATTGAAGATATGAAGATTTCAACAGCACGACTGGAAGCCACCTAGGAAGGATTGCAAAACTTGCGCCCATTTGCTTGACACTAGTTTAGGACTTTGCATCTCCCTTTTTTGTTTTTTTATTTTTTCATGAGCATTATTACTTCAAACTTTCATAGTCGAATCTTTTTTTTTTCCATTTTGTAACCTTTAGAGTATATGATGAGCTTTCTCTTTCTTTTCATTATAATAGATCACAAACATAACTCATTATGTCTTTTACAATAAATGAATATTAACATGAAACACAACTCACTATGAAATCAAGACCTCATGTAATAAATTGCTATATTTTTTTTCATGAGAGTAAAATCTATCACAAAGTATAACTCTATAGGTCTTCAAACCTGGTAAAGTAATAGTTGCACGGACAAATAATTTTATCCTAAGATTATGACTAAACTTAGAAGTTATCTAAGCAGCTTATGCATCCAGTGAAGGAAATCAAGTCATAACATAGTTCCAGGACAAAGATGGTTTTGAGGGTGAGTTGTACAAAATTTATATTCATGCGAGCTAGGAGTATCCATTGCTTAGACACCCTGAACTAGGTGGAGCATTTTTATGTTTAGCCATATGCAATATCTTCAGTAGAGTATGTTAGCAATTTAACCACATGCATTACCATTGATGGAGACCATACACATTTCATACTTATACGGGTCAAGAGTAAGATGTAGTTTAGGCTTAGGCATCAGGAGCAAGATACGGTTTTATGGGTAGTATCATTTCAAAAATTTGACGTTGATGGGGCCAAGATGTAATGACCCAGTATTCCTTAATATTTAAATAATTGATATGAAATCTTATGCTTCTTGGAGATGTTTTAATTAGTTGTTATTTTCACATTTTAGTTTGGTTTTGAGAATAATGTACAATTTGAACGGAAAAGTACTAATTTTCGAATTTTGATTACCATTCTTGAAAAATTCATCTATTAAATACTCATTAGTTTTCAAAAATAATATAAATAAGTATTCTAGACTTTTATGCATGGAGAAGATGAAATTTTGAATAAATTACATGATTTTCCAAATTTTAGACGAATTTGACATTCGAACACAATTTTCGAACTTTCTATGTCCTAAATTGCAATTTTCGAAAGTATAACTAAAACATTTTAAATTATGGTAAATATACATCTAATTTCATATTTATAAAGATTAAATTTCATAATTTTGGAATTTTTCTAAATTAATTATGAATTTTCGGATTTTACTCCCTAAAAACCCCTAAAGCATAGGTAAATTGTATTTTCTACCCCAGATATTATTTCTTTCCCTAATATGCATAATTATACACAATATACAAGAAATAAATTATATTTTCAGATTAATGAGGGGAGGGGGACGAATTTTGGTGGAGAATTGGGAGAGAAAAATTAAAAGATGGAATACTTGGTTGGTATTAAGTCTTGCACTCCAAGCTTGCCAAATACAATGTATAAATACACTTGGCATACACCTTCTAGAAGTATGAATATATGTTTGGCCATGGTTAGAGTAGAGCAACACTTAAGCTACTTAGACCAAATACTTGGCCAATTAGGGTCATAATTGGAAAAGGACTTAAGGCTATTTTAATACTATCTCTCCTTAGTAGTCTATATGTAATATTACTTGGAAAAATACCAAAACCACCACACACACCCCCTTAAATCCGGCCACACACACACACACACACTTCATTCCTCTTGTTTTCATTCAATTTTCCTAATATCCTTCAAGTCTTGAAACCCTCTCACCCCTTCAAACACTCTCCCTACTCCAAACCCTACAAAGAAAGAAAGACATATCAAGGTAGAAATTTGCCTATGGCATGAGTTAGGGTTAGGTTTTTCTTAATTTCTTAGCATGTTATCTTCCCTATAAAACCTAGGAGGTCACCACAAGTTGGTTTCCATCTTGGGTTTACGGGATTTTAAGATGTGTTGGTTATATAGGTGTATATTGTGCATATGATGTTTCTATGAGCATGTTAGGTTAAAATCCTTGAATATGCATGCTGGAAATTGTTGTAAATATGCTTAAGTGATGCTTGAACTCTAGGTTATCAGTTGTATATCTTGTTAGAGTCTTGTTTATGTGCTAGAAGCTAAAATTTTAAGTTATGAAAGCTGAAAATTCAAGTTGTGCATATGCTGGAATTACTGTTCATGCAGAAACTCTTGTTTTCAAAGCTGAAAAGTTCGATTTTTGCACGACTGAAAAATACGAAAATTTCATACCAAAAATCTGGTTTATATACTTTAAAGTCAGTGTAGAATAAGCTGTAGAAACAGGTGTTTAAAAGCTGGAGGTTTGGATTGCGAAAGCCGAAAATTTCAGAAGTTGCGCGCTAAATCGCCTCGCGTCGCAGTCTGAAAGTTTTAGGTTTTGTGAACTGAAAATCCGGAAATTTATACTCTAAAAGTCTATTTCACAACCTTGGAAATATATGTGTGGATTTCCAGTAGGTTTTAAGTTGGAATTTCAGTAGTTGAATGCTAAAAATTTCAGTTCGATGTTGTAAATATCGATTTCGCAAAAACTGGAAATTTCATTACTTTGTGCTGAATTTGGGCTGAATCAGTGTGTATTTTGATGAAATTGTGATTTTTATGTGTTGGAATTATGTGTGTAAGGGCCCTGTATGTGTTCAGTATGGATGGGGCTAGAGTTCGGCCGGGCGGCAATGGGCTTGCCGGTCTTAAACCAGTTCTCGCCATCCATGCCTATTCCCATCTTGCATGGATGGAGTGTTCCATGTACTGGTTGTGGGTCATAGGTTTTCGGCATATGCCCGGGATATGACCACAGGTGTGTATAGGTTGGGATTGGTGGATTTTGGTGTGATTTCGGTTGGATATCCGTTGAAATTGAATTACGGGACGACGAGATAAGGTAGCCGCCCGTCGAGGTGGAAAAAAGGTAAAAATGTGTTGGAATGTGATGCTCTATCAGAATTGAAATTTATTTGATTTGATCATGAACTGAAATTTCTATGGTTTTGTGTGGCTTTATGTGTTTTTATGACAATATGCAATTTCACACGATCACCTCATGTCTATGTAATATATGTTGACGTTGCTTTCTATTATGTTTTAGTCGGATTTGAGACACAGGAAGATAGGAACGAGGAAGACTTAGGAGGGCGCTTCAAGGCTTTTAGTTAGTTATGTATGCGTTGTGCTAGAGACCTGGTAGTTAAGTTATGTATATGTTGTGTATATGTAATAAACGATATTTGTAAACTCATCTTTGGGAATATTAGTAAGCATATTTGGTTTCATTACGTTATAAAATAGCATGTTTTTGTGAGATGGTTATAAATAGATGTTTTCATAATTAGCTAGAGGTTTCGGGGCGTTACACAATACGTAACCCATCTTTATCAACTAGCTTGTAAGCACCATTTGTGTACACCTTTTTGACCACATGAGGACCATCCCACTTTGACATGAATTTATTTCCCATTCATTTGGTGATGGTGATGGGTCTCCTTACTGTCAAGACCAGGTAGCCTACTTGTAATGACCCGGTATTCCTTAATATTTAAATAATTGATATGAAATCTTACTCTTCTTGGAGATGTTTTTATTACTTGTTATTTTCACATTTTAGTTTGATTTTGAGATTAATGTACAATTTGAACGGTAAGTACTAATTTTCGAATTTTGATTTCCATTCTTGGAAAATTCATCTATTAAATACTCATTAGTTTTCAAAAATAATATAAATAAGTATTCTAGACATTTATGTATGGAGAAGATGCATTTTTTAATAAATTACATGATTTTCCAAATTTTAGACGAGTTTGACATTCGAACACAATTTTCGAACTTTCTATGTCCTAAATTGCAATTTTCGAAAATATAACTAAAACATTTTTAAATTCTGGTAAATATACATATAATTTAACACTTATAAAGATTAAATTTCATAATTTTGGAATTTTTCTGAATTAATTATGAATTTTCGGATTCTATGCCCTAAAACCCCTAAGAAATGAGTAAATTGTATTTTCTACCCCTAGATATTATTTCTTTCCATTTCTTTCCATAATTATATATATAATACAAGAAAATAACCTACATTTTCAGATTTAAAAGAGGGGTGGACGAATTTTGGGGGATTTTGGGAGACAAAATTGTTAAATGTTAAATACTTGGTGTATGTTAAGTCTTTCCCTCCAAGTTTGCTAGAGTTGCTAGATACAATGTACTTACACACTTGGCCAATACCTTCTAGATGCAAGAACACATGCTTGGCTCATGTTAAGGTAGAGCTCCACTTAAGCTTGTTAGACTCTATACTTGGCCAATTAGTGCATTAATTGGAAAATGACTTCATACTAATCTTCTATGTCTTCTACTTAGGAAAAAACACAAAAATCACCACACACACACCTCTAAAAATCCGGCCACTACCCCCTCCATTTCTTCTTGTTTCTTTCACTTTTCCCTACACTCTTTCACCTCTTCAAACCATCTCCCAACCCCACACACTTTCCCTTCTTCAAATCCTACAAGGCAAGAAAGAAACCCCTACAAGACAAGAAAGACTATCAAGGTAGAAATTGGCCTATGGCATGAGTTAGGGTTAGAATTTATCAAACTCTTAGTATTTTATCTTCCCAATTAGGCCTAGGAGGTGACCACAAGTTGGTTTCCATCTTGGGTCCAAGGGGATACAAGATGTGTTAGTGATATATGTGTTTATGATGCATGTTAGGTTACAATCCTTGTATATGCATGCTGAAAAGTGTTGAACTTATGCTTAAGTGATGCTTGAGTGCTAAGCTATCATGTTTTATACTTGTTATAGTCTTATTTGTGTTATTTATGTGTTATAAGATAAAATTTTAAAGTTTCAAAGTTGGAAAATTTGAGGTGTGCACTTGCTGAAATCACTGTTCATGCAGAAACTTTGGTTTTTGAAGCTGAAAAGTTTTATTTTTGCACGGCTGGAAAATCCGAAAATTTCCAACCAAAAACCTGGCTTATATACTTCAAATTCAGTGTATAATAAGCTTTAGAAACAGGTTTTGAAAAGCTGGAGGTTTGGGTTACGAGAACTGAAAATTTCAGCGGTTGCGCGCTAAAAGTGTTTCGCGTCGCAGTCTGCAAATTCCAGCTCTCGTAAGCTGAAATCTCGATATTTTCTCCAAATAAAAGTCTATTTTACAACCTTAGGCACATATGTGAAGAGTTTCAGGAGGTTTGAAGGCCTGAAATTTCTGCTCGCATGAGCTAATGTCGGTTTTACAAAAATCAGAAATTGTGTTACTTAATGCTGAAATTTGTGCACTAGCCACTGCAATGGTTTGTATTATGCTGAAATTATGATTCAAATGTGTTGAAATTATGTGTATAAGGGCCCTATGTGCTTCGGTATGGATGGGGCTAGAGTTCGGCCGGGCAGCAATGGGCTTGCCGGTCTTAAAACAGTTCTCGCCATCCATGCCTATTCCCATCTTGCATGGACGGAGTGTTCCATGTATTGGTTGTGGGTCGTAGGAATTCGGCATATGCTCGAGATATGACCACCGGTGTGTTTGGTTGGGCACCAAGATTGGTTGGAATTGGTGCACATATTGTGATTGCATTACGGCATGGCGAGATAAAGTAGCCGCCCATCGAGGTGGAAAATGGTAACAATGTGTTGGATTGTGATGCTCTTGTGAGCTGAAATTTATGTGATTTGATCAGAACTAAAATTTCTATGGTTTTATGTGTGGTTTTATGTGCTTTTATGACAATATGCAATTTCACACGATCACCTCATGTCTATGTAAATTTCTACTCAACATGTGTATATGTTGACGTTGCTTTCTATTATGATTTTAGCCGGATTTGAGACACAGGAAGATACGAACGAGGAAGACTTAGGAGGGCGCTTCGAGGCTTTTAGTTAGTTATGTATGCGTTGTGCTAGAAACTTTGTGGTTTAGTTTGTGTATATGTAATAAACGACGTTTGTAAACTCATCTTTTGGAATATAAGTACGTGGGTTTGGTTTCATTACGCTATAAAATAGCATGTTTTTGTGAGATGGTTATAAATAGATGTTTTCATAATTAGCTAGAGGTTTCGGGGCGTTACACTACTTGAAATTCCTTTGGGCAGACCTTTATGTTAAAAGCTCTTGCTATGTGAGTTTAGTAGAACTCCAGGTGTTATTGTGCCTTAGATCTTTTGTCACTCAATCCCTCCAACTCCTTGAGTCTAAGACTAGCATTATCCTCAACAATGGACCCTTTTTCAATGGCTATGCAGAGTGAAGGTATTTGACTTTCAAGAGGGACCACTGACCTTTATGCCATACACAAGAGAAAAAGGAGTATCCTAGGTCGTACTCTGATTTGTTGTCCGGCATACCCACAAAGCTTCCCCAACTTTCTCATGCGAATCTTTCTTTGATTTTGACATGACTTTCTTCAAGAGGTTGCATAATGTCTTGTTGAAGGCTTCAACCAAAACATTTATAGCAACATTATATGAGTTGTGCTATTTGAAACCAGACTGAAGACTGAGCTTATCCATCAACTTAGTGTAGAAAGGCCTTCCGTTATCTGTGATGATGTATCAAGGCACTCCGAATTTAAAAATCAGGTTACAAAGGATAAATTCGACTATGGTAACCAATAGCCACTAATATGTAAGTGTGACCTCCTGATGACTTAGGTATAATTGACCCGACCACATCAACACCATATGCATCAAATGGCCTTGAAGCCATTGTAAGGTCTAGAGTGTCTGGGACTTAGTGCATGAGGTTAGCGTGCATTTGAGAAGTCTCGTATCATTTTGCGAAGTCCAAGCCATCATTGAGCTATATCGGACAATAATAACCCATCCTTTTGATTTGAACATTGAGCTTTGGACAATGAGTCCATACACTCCAAAATGAGATTTAGTCATGGCTTCAACCGCTCTTTTTGTCACCTAAGCAGCATTGGTAGTTACCTTCAAAAGTTCATCAGGACAACGTATCTTTGTATATGATGAAGCGAGACGATCTCTATCGCACCTTTGTTTTGTGATGTGGGCTTTGAGGCATCTTTCCATGCTTCAAGTAGTCGATGAATGGTATTCTCTGGTCATGTCTTCACTTACTACAGCTAATATGGTTATTGAATCTTCATGGTATAGCTCATCTAGTGAAGGCAACACCCATTGATTACATATTGACACATTTGTTGTTTGCTCTTTGACAGTGCTCGAGTAGTAGCTAGATTAGCTAGCGCATCTGCCATCCTATTTTCGTTTCTTGGAATATGACCTAGGATTATATTCTCAAATTTCTTTACCAGATGCAAGGCTTGCCGGAAATAAGGAATGAGATCCTCTTTTTTAGCTCCGTATTAATTCAAAAGCTTATTGGTAATCAATTTTGAATTGCTATACACCTCGAGTTCCATAATTTTCATTTCTACAACCATATGGAGCCCAATAATCAAAGCTTGGTACTCAACCACATTATTGGAATGCAACTCGCCTAGTACGATTGAATATTTCAATACTAGTTTTTCTAGTGAGACAAAAACAACTCTTGCCCTTGCTCCATCAACTCAAGCTGCTCCATCGAGGAACATTATACATGTTGGTAGGATTTCAATAAACAATGCATCTTTATTTGGAAGATCGCTAGATAGTTCCCACTCTGCTGGAATAGGATTATCAGTAAGGAAATTGTCGAGCGCCTGCAATTTGACAACCTTTTATGGCATGTACGTGATATAATGCCAATTAATATGATAGACCACCTAGCTAGTCTTTCTGAAAGCATTGGCTCTGACATCACCAATTTGATTGGATCTATACGGGAGATAAGCCGTATAGGGTATGCTTCAAAGTAGTATTCTTAATCGTGTAAAACAAAGCCAAGCATATCTTCTCAATCGAGGGGCATTTTCATTCATTTTTTGTTAGATAGTGGCTCAGATAGTACGAGACCCTTTCTTTTCTTTCTTTATTTTCTTGAGCCATTAGAGCACCAGTCAAGCCTTCTAGAGTGGCAATATACAATACGAGCAGCTTTCCAAGAGTCGAAGCTCCCAAAAGTAGTGGATTTATGTTGTGTTGTTTTATACCTTCAATGGCATTCTAATATCTGTTATTCCACACAAAAGAGGAATCTTTTTTCATCAAATGGTTGAATGGATAACGTCATCCATCTAGATTTCATATGAACCCTCTGATAAATGTGAGGTTGCCTTCTAAACTCTGTAGTTCCTAAAGATTTCTCGGTGCAGGCATCTTTTGAATTGCACCTATGTTAGCTGGATCGACTTCAGTTCTACTGTGACGCAATATGTGTAACGACCCGGTAAATCCCTTATTTACCTATTTTATATTATACAAAATTTATAGGATTATTTTGTGAGTTATTGATTTCTAGAGATTATTTTTTCCAAATATGATTTTTTTTGTGAACTAGTGAGCATTTTACTACCTAAATATTTATAAAATATTATAAATTCCAAATATTTTTTTAAAATTTTATGCATTTGATCCTTCTAAACTTCCAGAAATTTTTAATAGATTATTTTCAACTTTTACCTATTTTTCCAAGCATTTTAGTAATTTTCGGAAAATATTGTATTTAGGTTATTAATTTGAAATCTAATTTTTAAAATGCTTAATTATTATCCAAAAATTAAAATAATAATACAAATAAATATTCTAGGTTTTATTTGACTTATAAAAATTAATTTTCGAATTTTTACAATTTTATTTCTATTTTTGGGCAATTTTTGAAAAATTGGCAAAACAAGGGGTATTTTGGTCTTTTCACCTCTCCAACCCCAAATTTCGTTTTTTCCTGAGAAATGAGCAATGAAATACTTAATAAATAAGAGTTTCAGATTATATAGGTTTTTGTTTGATTTTAGTTAATTTTATTTTATATTTTATCAAAATATCTTTACTAATACATACTCTTGAACCTCATATACATAAATAACTATATATTAGTGGTGATGTACATGGCTACATATACACACACACACATACCCACATACATATACATGGTATTTAGTAAGAATAGGTGTAAGCATATATAGCCATGTATAATGTATGGAATAGGTATTTAGTTGAATTTAATAATTGGATATTTGTGTCTAATACATGGAAGATAATTACACAAGACCATATACACCAAAATCCTCATTTTTCAGCCATTTTTCCAGCCCAAAACCGTGCACTCTCTCTTGCTCTTACACTCTCTTTCATTTTTCCCTCCAAACACTTCACTTCCTCCAAATTACCACACACTTTGAAGAACTAAGGTAGGAACTCTTCTTTATACCTTAAGTAGAGGGTTTTTCTTCTTCTTCTTGAGGAGATTAGGCAAGCTTCCATACTCTTGTGCCCAAGCAATGTAAAAGAACAAGCTTGAATGGCCTAGAGTGAGAGCTTTTGCCAAACATACCTCCAAGTTGAGGGTTTTAGTTATGTTGCTAGCTTCATGTTACTTTATAGTTCATTTTATCATGTTTAACTCTTGTTGGGAGGAAGTTGAAGGATGGATAGAATTATGAGCATGATCTTGAAGATCTTATGTGATTAGTATGCTTATTTGGAGTTCTATGTGCTTACTATGCTTTCTTGAAAAACTGTGTGATTATTGTGCCTTTTACAATAACATGGCATTCTTATGTTTTATTTGGATTATTATGTGAGTTCTATGCTTTATATGAGGTAGTATGAGACCATGATTCTTTAAATGAGCTAGTAGGGGAATATCCTATGTTGTCTTGAAAGTAATTGTGAAGAAAGCTCCATATATCTATTTATTATACTTTATTGTATAGTTTTATGCCTACTTTGATGATTATAGAAATATATATATATATATATATATCTATGTACGTATATATATATATATAAATATTTAAAGTATTGTTATCTATTCATTTAGCTAATTCATATTATATTAGGTATATATATCTATATATAGTTATGTACGTATATATATATGTCTACTTATTATAGACTAATTATATACTTAGTAATACTTAGTAAGACTACTTTAATCTATATATATATATGGTACGTATAAGTATATATATAATTATATTCATTTTATTAGTTTATATATATGTAGATAATTTCAATCATCTTATATCTATATCACACTTTATATAGTTTATATATTTTTCTATCATCTTTATATATAAACTTATCTATATCACATTTTATATATTTTATATATTTATATTAGTTATCTTTTAATCTATATATATATTTAAGTATATTTATACTAGTTATATTTTAGTCTTTATATTTATATATTTATACTAGTTATGTTTATATATTTATATTTATATTTTATCTATTTACATATTTTCCTACTATCTATTTACATATGCTTAATAAGCAAACATAAAGCTTTCATTTATAAGTGTGGAGCTTACTTTGCTAAACTATGATTATGTGCATATGTGAACAAATTGCAATTATGTGAATGGGCCCATATGTGCTGGAATGGTCTGGGGGGTGTTCCACCGGGACATACTATTGAGTAGCTGGGAGAGTTCACCACCCTTCCATCTCCTAATCCCTCCCTTGGGTAGATGGAGGGATCTACTCAAGAGAGAGGGTCGTAGAACAATACTAAGGCGTATGCCCGGGATACGACCATTGGAGGATAAGGCTGGCTGGAGAAATGTGCTGGTTGTTATTTCGGCCCGGGTAGTTATAAGGGTCACTGTCAGGTGACGAAAGGTAGAAAGTGTGAAATTATATATGTGCTATGTGTAACTAATGTGCACTTGACACCCGAGCACCTTATGTGTATAAAGAAGTGTTTCTACTCAACGTATGTTGATTCCATGTTATATTATATTTTAGATGCTTCCGAAGATAGCTTTTATGATGGTGAGGAGGAGGAACCTTTTGAAGCATTTTATTAGGAAGAAGGATGTAGGATTTTTCGCTGTGTACCTGTTTTGGGTTTTTGCTTTTGCTATGTATCAATAGTAAACTAGCAAGTCGAGACTCTCTTTTGTTGATGTACCCTTATGTAATGTACCTTATACGTTGCAATTAAAAATGTATGCATGTATGTAGCCAATAATGATAGTATTAATCTAATAATAGCCATAATAATAATAATAATAAAAGGATTTCGGGGTCGTCATAATATGAAATCAAGGAATTTTCCCGAGGTGATACCAAAAGCACATTTAAGTGGATTCATCTTCAAGTTGTATTTTCATAGTTGGCCAAACACCGTACGGAGATCCTCTAGGTGATCAATTCTTTTCTTTGTTTTGATGATGAGGTCATACACATAACACTCCACTTTGTCATGAAGCATGTCATCAAAAATACTTTGCATATGGGTAGGTAGCACATGCATTCTTTAGTCTAAAAGGCATAACATTATAACAGTAAATACCCTTTGGAGTGTAGAATGCTATGCATTCCCTATCTTTTGGCGCCATCCTGATTTGATTGTATCCCAATAATCCATCTATGAAAGGCAAAACTTCATGTCCCAAGATTGTATCAACCATGAGCTCGATGATTGGAAGAGGGAAGTCATCCTTTAGGCATACCCCGTTCAGGTCTCAAAAGTCAACACATATGCGTATTTGGCCATTCTTCTTTTTGATAGGCACTATGCTAGATATCCAAGATGAATATGTAACTTCTCTAGTGAACCCAACATCAATAAGTTTGTTAACTTCATCCTCAATAAGTGGGACTAGTTCTTGGTGGAGTATCTATTGTGATTATTTCACTGATCTTGCTCCATGCTTTATACCAAGGTGATGAATTGCAACGTTTGGGCCTAGTCCGGGCATTTCTTTGCATGTCCAGGAAAAGACATCTCTGTACTCAGTCAACCGCTCAAAGTAGCAATTTTTTTCTTTAGAATTCAAAAGTGCACTAATGAATATAGATCGTGGTTGTTATATTGTTCCTAGATTCAGTTCTTCTAACTCATCAATGGTTGCTTGCCCGCCATCTTCAAGCTATGGAGAGGCTTCCTAAATGTAATGCTCAAAAACCTCTGAGTTAGAATCTTTGTTGACTACAACATGATAAAATATTTGCACTTCTTCAATCATATCATCATCATTGTGCACTTGGAGCATAGTCGTTAGAGACTCTATAGACATTTGGTATGCAACGGTCCATATCAGTGCTCCATCCGGTCTCATGAGTCAGCATAGCTCAACCTTCTATCCCAAGCTAGTTGTCATCTGCACAAAACTAGCATTCACCAACTTTCTCAGTTTTATTATGGCTTGACGGGGCTTCCATCTATTGCTTCTTCAAAACGCCTGCATAACATGGGTTGATATTGACTTTTACTTCATTATTGACTAAAGCATCTCTGTTTAATAGATGAGAATGATCAACGATGCATTGCTTCACACTCACTGCTCCATTTATAGAAATAAGTAGCAATGAGGATTTGCTTCCACATGCTTGAGATAGATGGATTATTTCATCTTCCTTTTCTATCTCTGGTATTTTCTTTGGTATGCTCCTGGCTTTGCTCTCCTTGTTGCCATAGTTTCCCATCCTAAAATCGGTCAAACATTGAAGGACGATTGTTGTTGAGCCTATCATATATCGATGGTTTTCAACTTAGGAACCAAGTCTTTTGAATACAAAAGCACAAGCAACAAATGAACTAATAATGAACAAATATTTTAATACAGACCTTCTTCAATTTTCTCCATTTGACCATAATCTTCTTCAATTGTGGTTGTGAAGGCTCATTGCGATGCCAATCTTGAGCACAAATGAGTGCTTGAGACATTCTTGGAGTTAAAGAGTATCTAAAGTCATTGATCACATAACCTAATGCACTAAAGGTGGACTCTAAGCAACACTAGACACCGTCATAGCAAATAAATCACAAGCTAACTTTGATAAGATAGGAAATGGGTGGGCATTCATTTTCCACCATCCAAAAACATCAAAATCCGGAACATCTTTTTCTTTCCTTTAGCTCAAATATGAGTCAAGCTCCGATTGACTTTCAGAATGTCCTCTTCATCAATACATATAATATGATACTCCGCTAATCTACGCACCCTCGTTGCTAATATGTCATTATCAATGTCGAATCAGAAATACAACTTTGTCCCAAGGGCTGTAATGACCCGTTTACACATGTCACTTTCTATTTGACCCTAGTATATTTGCTTAATGATAAAAGGATCAAGAGCCACAACAACAAATGATAACATATTTATCGTCAAAGGATCACCCCAATATTTATGAAACTTCATCTTCATCTTTTTTGCAACGTCCGCCAATTCTTCGTCTTCACTAACCTTACAATTTTTTATTAAAGCAGCAATGCCACAAATCTCATCCACAAACACATTAGATGTCACAAACTTTGACCTAGAGATTCAAGCAGTCAACTCATAGAGATGTTTTAATACTTTCGCCAACCTTCCAATGGCCACCCAATCATCATTTTCAGGTGTTGTACCATGCGAACCATTTTCACCAAAGTTATTATGAAGATCTTTTTCACATATCTCATATCTTTCAAAGACCTAATGAAAGATCAAAGTCGTCTCAAGCATAAAGTAATAAGAATTCCATCTAGTAGGAAAATCATGACTCAATAACCTTTTACTTGCTATCTTTTCTTGTAGGCATAATCTTTGAATTTTTTCCATCTAGCCGTGATTGTGTTAAATATCTCATTACAGTGCGAATACAGTCAACTTACTGCAACTTGTGCCAATCCATCTTTCACAACAAGATTAATAATATGAGCTATACACCTTATGTGCAAATATTTTCCCTCAAAAATTGCTTTCTTCCATGTCACAAATTTTTTTCTTTAATGTGCTACTATGGTATCATTAAAAGATGCATTATCCATAGTAATAGTAATGATACTATTTATTCCTCAATCAAGTAAACATTTTTCAATCAAAAGACCGAGATCTTCACCCTTACGAGTAGTAACACATTGAACAAAATTCAAAATGAACTTCTGCAACTTCCAAGCATTGTCAATGAAATGAGCAATTAAACACATGTTGTTGATTTTTTTGATTTGAAGTCCAAGTATCAGTAGTCAAAGAAATCCCCACCCTGGATTTTTTTAAATACTCCTTCATCTTATTTTTTTCATTCAAATACAATTTATAGCAATCTCAGGCAATCGTAATTCATCAATAATAATCATTTTAGCACAAGACTTCCTAATTGCTTCTTGATAAAATTTACTAGGGGCACTAAAATGAGAAGACATGTCTCTTAAGTCCACACTTTGAGTAAAGCTATCAATAGTCATGTTATCAGAAGTTTTCTTGCAAACTTTCAAATGACTTATTAATCCCACAGTACCATTTTCTGTTTGAAATAGCAGCATAAGCTCTACCACAATGCTTGCACTTACCTTTCTTTCTACCATTTGTTCCAATAAAAACATCAAAATGCTGCCATGCCACTGCTCTTTGTTTTGGATCTTCAGTCTCTTACTCTTTTCCCTTGATTTCTTTATTTTTTACTTTCTTTGGATGTTGTGTCATCCCTCTCCTCAGACGAAATACTCTTCTCAGTTAGCTTATCACCAACACTTGCATTAAACGTATGAACTCTATCTCTTCATTCTCAAGAATCTTTTCCATGTTCCAGAAATAGAAAGAAACAAATGAAGAACCCGCAAATGAACAAATGAAGAAGGAATACAACATTTTTACACATGTTCCAAACATTTTTTTTTAAAAAAAAAAACCTGCAAGGCAGCCGTGTATTTATTTAAAAATCATAAGAGAATTACAGTGGAAAAGTCTCAAAGTACATCGAAAGCAAAACAGAAGAACTAAACAAAAAGGAGACCCCTGAGCTATACATAAGAACAATGTCTAAATGATGGCATTCCAATCGTATCAAGCGTCACCATGCCTCGTAACTCTCGAGGAAGTTCCTCGGGTCCGAGCACCGCACTTTCCCGTGCAACACATGCTAAATTGGCCAAGAAATCAGCTGCCATGTTACCCTCCCGGTAAATATGTGCGGTTCTAAGGTTCACCTTATGTATGAGCAATTGTATACGCATGACTAAGTGTGTGATTGACCATCTCACGACCCCTTGCCCTCGAATAATATCCAGCGTTGCTCGGGCATCCATCTCAAGCCAAATATTATTGTATCCCTTCTCTGCTGCTAATCTTAGTCCCTCGTAAGCGGCAAAGAGTTCCGCATATGTGTTAGTCACATTGCCCAAATAGCTAAAGAAAGCAAAGATAACTTTGCCTTGATGGTCTCGAGCAACACCTCCAGCTCCAGCCAACCTAGCCACGTGTTTGGATGCGCCATCTGTATTAATTTTCAACCATTGAGGTTCGGGTTTGTGCCATGTCACCTTGATTGGTTGTCGTTCCTGTGGCCTTATCGGGGTAACGAAAAAGAAAGCAGTCGCGTGCTCTACTCTGCGCCAATGTATAGTCTGGAAACACCCAATCGTGCCCAATGAATACACGTACTTCCACACCTTCTTGACAATGAAACTTGGAGTCATACAGTGTTACCGATATTTGCAAGCATTCCTAGACTCCCAAATGAACCACAATATGAGTATCGGGATAAGAACTTTAATATGACCGTCGTTGTTGACTCCCATCCACGCCTGAAGCCATAAGTTCACTTGGGCTGTATCCGGGAGAGGAACACCCAGCTGTGATGCAAAGAAGTCCCAAATACGGTGGGCTTTAGGACTCGTAAAGAAAAGATGGGTCACACTTTCCTCATTCGTGCAGCAACAGCAGTTGGATGCAAGTTGTATGCCCTTACTCTGCATATGTAAATCAACTGGTATCCAGCCCTTAATATGCCTCTAAGTAAAGATCGAGATGTTAGGGAGTATATTTGGGAACCAAATCCAAGCATATAGAGGGATATTTGGCCGCGCGATTCTCATCCGCTCCCAGCCCTGCCTCGTCGAGAACTCTCCATGTGTTCCTCGAGCCCAAAGGAATCTATCCCCACTAATGGGATCAATCGGCACCAACAGCACTTGTTCGACAAATTCCGGAGGCAATGCTTGCTCCAAAAGCATTGTATTCCAAGCATCCTCGTAAATGTATAGATACTCGGCTAGTGCAACAAACTATTTTAAAGGGCCACTAGGTAGCCAACTATCATGCCAAAAAGAGATATTACCTTGTCCAAGTTGCCAAACAATGTCCGGTTCAATCCAATGGTGGCCATGGCACATTCGTTTCCAAGTTGCGGAATCATTTCGAGTCTCTTGAACCTCAGCCGGGTGCCGATCCCTTACGTATTTTGCACGAAGGAATCTAGCCCATAGTGAGTCTTCTTTACAAAATTTCCACCACAGCTTACAAGTGAAACTGTTGATAACCTCAGTGAGGCCTCGGACGCCAAGAGCCCCTTCGATTATTGGAAGACAGATTTCATCCCAACAACACCAATGTATGCGTCTCTGTCCACCATAGGACCCCCAGAAAAAGACGATTAAAGATTTTCTCAATCTTAGTAATGACACTCCTCGGAGGTTTTAGGACTTGAATAAGATGCAATGGTATGGAAAGCAAAACACTCTTTATTAAGAGCGTCGTCCCCCATAGTTAAGAGCTGCCTTCTCCCATCCAAGAATCCGTGCACGAATACTCTCAATCAGCGGTGTAAATAAGCTAATCCTCTTTCGTCCCTAATACAGTGGAACCCCCAAGTACCGTAAAGGAAAATCTGTGCGCCCAAAACCAGTTATTCGCTTTATTCGCCTAACCTTGCCGTCAAAGCATCTATTTGAGGGGATGAACCTACTCTTGACGCCACTAATAAGTTGGCCCGAAATTCCTTCATAGTTTCGCAAATACTCCATGAGGCGTCTAAGACCCACTGCCCGAGCATTGGCAAAGATAATAACGTCATCGGCATAGGCAAGGTTCGATATGAGCACCGGGTTATCGACAATACACCTCATCTTGATATTAGCTTAGAACATCTGATCAAGCCCCCGTGAAAGCCATTAGGCAGCTGAAATAAATAGTGCCGGAGATAATGGGTCCCCCTGTTGCAAACCACGTGTTGAATGAAAAAAATCCGCACCTTAGCCATTAACAAGGACCGAAAACCAGCAATGCTCAATAGAATTCCGGACTAGGTTAATCCAATGATCCGAGAAACCAAATTGCTCCAACATACGAACCAAGAAAGGCCAGTGTATCCGGTCGTAGGCCTTTTCCATATCCAATTTTAAGATCACACGTTCCCCTTCGACCTTCTTGTTCAAAGATTGACTGAGTTCTTGGGCCAGTAAAATATTGTCAGAAATGGCCCCCCCTGCCAGAAAACTAGATTGCGAGGGGGTGATAATCGATGGAAGAAGCCCAGCCAATCTAGTATACATAATCTTCGTCATAATCTTGTTTGACACATTGCATAGGCTAATCGGTCAATAATTCGCCCAAGTAACCGGCGCTTCCTTTTTCAGAATAAGCACGATAGAAGTGCTAGTGAATGCCCGAGGCATAGGTGTGCCAGCAAAGAAATCCCGAGCAGCATCCAATACATCTCCTGCCACAAAATCCCTACAAACTTGATAAAAAATCGAGGAAAACCCATCAGGGCCCACTGCTGAACCAGGCCAAATGTCAAAGACAGTCCGAC
>CM047885.1:18964553-19049112 GCA_026212405.1 Petrea volubilis | reverse complement strand
AATATGCAAATAGACAAAATATAAATATAAATATATAAATATAACTAGTATGAATATATAAATATAAAGATCAAAATATAACTAGTATAAATATATATAAATATATAGATTAAAATATAAGATATATAAATATATGAATACTACATATATATCTATCTAAAATATATACCTATATATATAGATATGATAATAATTATCTTCATATACATATAAAACTAATAAAATGAATATAAGTATATATATACATATACGTAACATATATATATATATCTATATACAAAAGCAGTCTATAATAAGTATACATTTACATGTATGTAACATATATATATATGTCTATCATAACATATATCTATACATACATAAATGTATATATATAATTAACATATAATGAACTTAGATTAAATGAATACATGATAACACTTTAAATATTTATATATATATATACGTACATGGATGTATATGTTTATATATATATATATATATATATGTAAAGTACTAAAGTAGGCATAAATCTATAGTATAAAGTAAAATAAAAGTTCTATTTATCAAATAATAGATATGTGGAGCTTTCTTTACTAAGACTTTCAAGAACAACATAGGCTATTCACCTAATAGTTCAAATAAAGCATCATGATCTCATACTACTTCATATAAAGCATAAAACTCACATAGTGGGTCAAATAAAGCATAGGAATTCCATATTATTGCAAAAGGGCACAATAATCACATTATATTTTCAAGAAAGCATAGTAAGCACATAGTACTCCAAATAAGCATATTAATCACATAATATCTTCAAGATCATGCTCACAAGCCTATCCATCCTTCAACTTCCTCGCAACAAGAGTTAAAACATGAAAAATTAACTATAAAGCTTTAAAGTAAGATGAAGATGGCAAAATAACTAAAACCCTCAACTTGGAGGCATGTTTGGCAAAAGCTCTCACTCTAGGCCATTCAAGCTTGATCTTTTATATTGCTTGGGCTCAAGAGTATGGAAGCTTGCCTATTCTTCACAAGAAAGAAGAAGAAAACCTCTACTTAAGGCATAAAGAAGTGTTCCTACCTTAGTTTCTTCAAAAAGTGTAGTAGTCTTGGAAAAAGTGTAGTGTTTGGAGGAAAAAATGAAAGAGAGTGTAAGAGAAGAGAGAGTGGACGGTTCGGGGCTAGAAAATGGCTGAAAAATGAGGATTGTGAGTGTATAAGGTCTTGTATATTGATCTTCCAAGTATTAGAGACAAATATCTACATACTATATTCATCTAAATACCTCTTCCATACAAATTACATGATTGTATATACATACACCTCACTTCACTAACCACCATGTATATTTATGTGGGTATGTGTGTGTGTATATGTAGCTATGTATATCACCACTAATATATAATTAGATATGTATATGAGGCTAGGTTTCAAGAGTGTATTAGTAGAGATATTTTGATAAAATATAGAATAAAATCAACTAAAGTCAAACAAAAACTTATAAAATCTGAAAACTCTTATTTATTAAGTATTTTTATTGTTTATTTCTCAGCAAAACCGAAATTTGGGGTTGGAGAAGTGAAAAGACCAAAATACCCCTCGTTTTGCCCTTTTTTCGAAAATTGCCCAAAAATAGAAATAAAATTCTAAAAATCCGAAAATTAATTTTTATAAATCACATATAATCTAAAATATTTATTTATATTATTATTTTCATTTTTATAATAATTAAACATTTTAAAGAAATTAGATTTCAAATTAATAACTTAAAGACAATGTTTTTCGAAAATTACTACAAATTCTTGAAAAACTAGGTAGAAGTTGAAAATAATATATTAAATAAATTTTGGGAATTTATAAAGATTAAATGTATAAAATTTAATAATATTTGGAATTTATAATATTTTATAAAATTTTATGTAGCAAAATGCTCATTTGTTCGCAAATAAAAATCATATTTGGAAGAATAATCTCTAGAAAACAATAACTCACAAAAATAATTCTATAAAACTTGTATAATATGAAATAGTTAAATAAAGGATTTACCGGGTCGTCACATCCTCCCCTCCTTAGAAAATTTCGTCCTCGAAATTAGGTTGAAGCCTAATCGAACAACTGTGGGTATTTCTCTTGCATCTCTTCTAGTCGTTCCCAAGTACTCTCTTCAATCCCATGGTCCTTCCATAGAACGAGAACTAATTTTATGGTTTTGTTTCTCAAGGTGTGTTCTTGGAAGTCTAGGATTCTCGTTGGTTCTTCGATATAGGTCAAATCTGGACTAATGTCGAGGGACTCATGGTCGACAACATGAGAGGGATCAGGATGGTATTTCTTAAGCATAGACACATGAAATATGTCATGTACTTCTGCCAAAGCTGGGGGTAAGGCTAATCGGTAGGCAACTTTCCCCACTCTCGCCAGTATCTCGAAGGGTCCAATATAGCGTGGGTTAAGCTTGCCCTTTCTCCCAAATCTCAGAACACCTTTTCTAGGCGACACTTTCAAGAATACGAAGTCACCTACTTCGAATTCCAAGTCTTTTCGTCGTTGGTCAGCATAACTCTTCTGACGACTTTGCGCTGTCTCCATTCTTTTATTTATCATCTTGATAGTTCTGTCGTCTCACGAATTCAGATCTGGGCCTATTAGCTTACTTTCACCCACTTCACTCCAACAAACTGGGGATCTACACTTTCTTCCATAAAGAGCCTCAAACGGGGCCATGCCTATCGTGGCTTGACAATTGTTGTTATAGGTGAACTCTGTGAGGGGCAAGTGTCGATCCCAATTCCCACCAAAATCTAAGGTACAAGCTCTAAGCATGTCCTCAAGAATTTGGATAACTCTTTCAGTCTGTCCGTCTGTTTGTGGGTGATAAGCTGTACTGAAATTCAACTTAGTCTCCAGAGCCTTCTGCAATCCTTGCCAAAATTTTGAGACAAATCGAGGGTCTCGGTCAGATACTATACTTACTAGGACACCGTGTAAGCGAACAATCTCATTTTTATAGATTTCTGTCATCTTATCTAGTGAATAGGTCTTAGCAAATGCAAGAAAATGGGCGCTTTTCGTGAGTCTGTCTACGACCACTCACACTGCATCGTGACCTCTTTGCAACAGCTGGGAACAAACCTTCGGCCCGCCTCGTCAACTCCGGTAAGCTCCATCAGGAACCACCTCATCATAGAGGAGTCCTGTCAGCGGAAGGCCGACCAAAGTGCGCAAATCCCACAACGATATGGACAGCTCTCCGAATGAAGTCAAAAGGGTGTTGGTAGCAGGACTCCACGCTTCACAAAATGCCTTGATGATCTCTGGGTGGCAGTCGTACGTGAACAATGAGGCAAATACAACATCGTAGATCTCAGCCTCTGCCAACTTGCGCTCGCACCGGCTAAGTATGTCTTCTGTCCACTCCCAGTAGCCTTTGACATACCTGAACTCGCCTTCGAACTGGATGGAATCTCCCCACTTGGCCTTGCCATCAACGATGTTTTGCCCCAATATTGGGAAGATACTTGGCTCGTCCGAGTGCTTGTGATGAGTTGCTTGCAAGCACCATGCTTGGACGCCTTGTTCAAAGGGACCTCTTGGGACCAGTCTTTTGTGTAGAGTGGATTCGTCAATTTGGGCCACTACTTTGCGTATCGACCGATAAGGAGGGCATGAACTGCTAAGATTGTACCCTTCTCAATGGGTTGTTTCTCATTATCGAGGATGACCAAGTGCTTTACTCCCGAAGACGACGAATTATCTCTGAAGTATACCATGATAACCTATCATGTCCCAAGTAAAAGTGAATATTAGTTTGATAATTCCTAGTTAAACAAGGGGAAAAGCAGCAAAATAAGACAACAAATGAAAACAGAGCTGTTACACTTTTGCACGCTGAGAATCTTTGCAAAGAAGCAAAATTCTGTAGGCACTATGCCGTGAGTTACAAACCCTTAACGAATTGTGCTGTCAAAAAGGGAACTTGGAGATCAAATAAAGAAAAAAAAAAAAAACAAGTGAGGCAGATGAGGCACTATTCATCATGAAATAAAAGTGTAAGCCTTGAATAAACAAGAAAATTGCAAGAGTTCATGTTTTGAGCAATGGACCCCCAACCAAAATTTGCCGTAAGACGGAAAAAAAAATAATAATAAAGCATAATCACTGCACCAAGTTTCAGCCCGGTAGGCTTGGATTGCTAAAACTTAGTGATTCAATGATTTTTAACCAAGGCTGCTGCCCAAAAAAAAAATTGATCAGAAGGATTGGACGGACCACTTCTGTCAAATTCACAAACACCTTGGGTGCAAAATTCAGTAAAAAAGATACACTACAAGATGGCGGGTTGGACCGTACCAAATCACCATATACCAACAAAAGGGGCTAAGCCTATTCGCCTCCTTATGCTCAACGAAAATTTGTGCAAAAAAAAAAGGGAAGAAGAATGAAAAACAATGGCGAAGGGGACAGAGACTTTGTTGTTGAAGCAAGGAATGATGTCTTGTTCTTCTAAGTGTGTGAAGCAGGGAAGAAGAAGACCATCCTATTTATAGAGTCGATCGCTTAGTTGGGAAGGAAAATTTCCATGCTTACAAACTCGGACAGAAGCGATCACAAAAAGGAATAAATTCAAAAAGGGCATGTTTTGGAGTTAAAAAGGAAGAATATATATATATATATATATATATATATAGATATATCCTGCGGGCTCATCATTATCACCAGTTGCCAAAAGGAGCTGATCAATTTTTCCTAATAATTTTCTTTTCATATATATATATACACATATATATACGGTAAAGAGGAAATTCACGGCGATTTATTTCCCAAAAAAAAAGGGAGAGAGAAACAGAACAAAAAAAACTTTCCATCTGTAAGCTGAAGGCAGAGTCGATGGAGAAGGAGGGCAGCACGCTGCTGCTGTATATGCAGAGGAGGAAATTGAAATTGATTTGATGAAATTGGGCCTTGCATTGGGCTTAATTGAGAAGTAAAGGATTGAAAATGAGCCCACTTAATTGTTCTTCTTGGGCTGGAAAAAGGGATGGCCTATTGGTAGGCCAAGTAGAAAAAGAAATGAAACTTGATCGGGCCATAAGTCACGGGCCAAAATGAAGGAAAAAAAAAGCTGGAATTGGTTGGGCCACAAATCATGGGCCAAATTGAGAAAGAAGAGATTATGAAATTTGACATTTAGTCGAGCAAAGCAGTAGGCCAATTTTTTTTTTTTTTTTTTATTTATTTTTTTTTAAAGCGAGAAATCAATTGGCGATATGATGTTGGGCCAATTTGATGGAATTGGACCAATAGTCATAACAAAATTTAAATGGGTTATGAAAATTCAAAATCAGCCCATATTCATTAAATTTCAAAGTCTACCCAACCCAAGCCCATTTGAAAAATCGAGACTTATCCACTCTATGACATGCTCGACGCATTGTCCGTGAACAAGTCTCGAGAGGGCATTTGTAGACAAATTAAATTCACAGCCAATAAAATGCCGACATGTGGCAAATAATATATATTAAATATCAATATTATATTTTCTATTTTTATTTGTGGAATTTAATTGAATTTAATTCCTAAATAAAATAATAATTAATTAATATTTTAATATATGTTTGCTTGTCCAATCAAATGTGCCAAGTGTCAAATTAGACTATTTTGGCAATAAAATAATATCTTGCAAACATATATGCTAGGTATTATTATTTTGGCAAGTAAAATAATATCTTGCAAACATATATGCTAGGTATTCTTATTTTGGCAAATAAAATAATATCTTGCAAACATATATGCTAGGTATTATTATTTTGGCAAGTAAAATAATATCTAGCAAATATATATGCTAGGTATTATTATATTTTGGCAATTCAAATCATATTTCCTCATTAAGGAAATGAATTGCTAGCAAATTTGAACCGGCCAATCAAATTGCGCCATTTCGTCAGGTAAACATGGCAAGAGACTCTCCCTTACACCTATAAATAGGGGTCTTCTCAACAAGCCACAGACACACAGAAAAAGATACATCGAAGCATAAGAAGTCTTCAAGCAAGAAAAGCAAAGGAAACCCCGCGATTCTCTCAAGAAGATTCGAAGTGATCAAGTTGAAGTTCCCGGCGTTCTTAATGAAGATCATCAAATTCAGGCGTTTGATCCACAATCAAGGTGCGAAGCCAGCGAATCAACGTTTTCCCAAGGCAAATACGCAAGGATCAAGGCGAAGTTCCCGGCATTTTTCACCAAGATCAACCAAATCAAGGCGTTCGATCTGCAGACAAAGCGCTAAGCCAGCAAATCGACATTCTTTCCAAAATTACATCAAGTCAAGTCAACGATTTTCACGGCATTCTTCACGACGTTCATCGAAAATCTCGGCGTTTGATTCGTAATCAAGCTACAAAGTCTACGAATCACATTATTGAAGACCAAATCAAGCTCCAAGAAGATCAAACCACCAAATCCGCTCCGGAAGTGTTTGAATTTTCAAATTTCAAATTCGTGAAGGAAGAATCAGAGGATCAAGTTTAGAGATTGTACCCACTTTACTTCAAATAAATTCAATTTGTATGATTTTTCTTGTCTTTTAATTCAATAGACTCGAAATTTGCATTACAACAATATATTATTATTATTATTATTATTATTATTATTATTGTTCACTATATATTAACAATACTTCAATGGGAGATAACTATAATCAGTGATGGAGCCAGGGGATGGTTGGGGGGTGGGGGCGTTCGCGCCCCCTTGTGTCACGACCCGGAAAAATACCTTTTATTTTATTAAAATATATTAGACTGAAACGCGCAACGGTAATATTTTCATAGTTGTATAAATAATAATTTTCACATAAAATTTGTACAAAATACAAGAGTGACAATTTTAAAAAGAATAGAAAAGTAACTATATTGTGTAAAAAGGCTTCCAAATGCTTCTGCTGCGCCACTCTGATCCGTTATCTCATTTCTTTCTAAAAAAATAGTCACATTAAGAAATAATCAACGCGACGGTTGAGTAGAAATTTCACTTAATCACATAAGGTGCTCGTGCGTATAATATGTGCACATAGTCATGTAATATTTCACATAATACTTTACCTTTGGATCACACTATCGTGATCGTAATTTCCTTATAACTCCCACACAATATTCATAATTACACCAATTCCAACCAATCTTGGTGTCCAACCAATCACATCGGTGGTCATATCCCAGGTATATGCCGAATTTCCTACAACCCACAACCAATACATGTACTACAAGAAAAAGCATTTTAGATAACGAAAGTTATTGTAACGAAGCAGTATTTAGTTATAAATAATAGTTTATAGTAACCAAAGTATTTATTGGTTACCATATATCAGCATTTTGGTAACCAAGTTCAAATTTTGTTACTTCTGATATTTATTCGTTACGAAAAAAATATTTCTATTGTAACAAAAGATAAAATTTGTTACAAACACTAACTTTTTGTTACTATTAATTTTTTGTGCCAGTTATGAACATGTATTTGTAACCAAAGTTTAAACATTTGGTAACACTAAAATATTTGTTACTATTAACACTTTTTGTAACAAATAACTTAGTTACGAATTTGGTTTTGTTAGTTTTGAATTTATAAGTTCACACTTCATTTTTTAAAAAGAATTATAGTGTTAACAAATATGATTACCATAGTATTTTCCTTTTGAAACCAAATATTTACTTTGTCACAATTAATAACTTGAAACCAAAATATTTGTGCAAGTTTTTAAACCAGAGCATCTTAAGCAAAATACTTCCGAGTTGATCGTTATATTTGATGCTTGTCATATAATAAGATCATTTTGTCAAATAATACTAATTATGCCCAAAAACTGTTGAACCCTTGACCTTACAATGCAAGTATAATTATAAAACCGCTATACCGAATCAAATTTTAGTAATGATGTGACTAAATATTAATCTATTTGCACATATCATTTTACTAAAATTAAATAAATTCTGTAATAATAATAATTAGCGCATCGAGCACACTTAATATCAATTTGAAATCCACAAAAATAAAACGAATAAAAACTATTTTTTAAACAAAAATTGATTTTTTGTAATGTAATTATTTTTTTAAAAAAAGGGAGAGAAAAAAATTTGATTAATTTTAATAATCTTTTTGAGCAATAAATTTTATCCATTTTTTTAATATATATAGCTTTTATTAGTTGCTTTTTATTATGACTGTCTGGTAATTTTTTTTATATATTTATTAAATTTATATTGAGCAAAAATATTAAATTAAAATAAAATAAAAAATTTGATCAAAAATAAATAAAAATATAAAGTAGAAGAAAAGTTTGGAAAAAAGTATGTGGGAGAGAAGAGGATACGAAAAAAGAAAGAAAGAAAGTACCACATCATAGAAATGAAACATGAGAAAGAATAGAGGAAAGTAGTTATTTATGAAAGGCATTTTTGAAAAACCACAATTAAATGCACCACAAAAAAAACCATAGGCTATCACACATAATATAATAGTAAAGATAATGGGGAGAAAATATTTTGTCATCCAAAGCATGGGCATTTCTAATCTTGGCTATATGATTTTTTCTTTTTTTCTTTTTGTACAAAATGCTTTATGAACTTCACATTTTTTGCATTCTACCATTATCCTCACTTTCCCGTAGAATATTCCATCGGAGTTCTCTCACATGACTTGCATGTGACTTTACTAAGGGCATAATAGTCAATTCAAGACTTAAATTCTGGCAAAAAAAAAATTGACAATTGATGTTGTCAAAGGGATTCGATCCCGAGTAGTTAACATCTACTATCACAAATCTTACCATTTGACCAACCTTACTTTGTTGGGGGAAACTTGCTACATCTCTTTGTTATTCCTACATGTCCGTTTTCTTTAACATTAATTTTTCTCTCTCTTCTCTCTCATGCTTTTAAGCAATTATCAACTCTTTTTTATAATTATTTTTCACTAATATAATTTTATCTTTTTTTTTCAATTCTTGTAGTTTTCACTTACATAAATTTAATAAATACTAAATATATTTATTCATATATAAATAGTTATTCATTATTTAATTTATCAAAATCTAGATATATAATAAATATATATATGTATATGTATATTTTTTAAGTATGCACACACATTAAGTGTGCCCACTCAACTAGTAGTAACAATTGATGTATGCGCTTTAGCATTATCATTTTGCAAAAGAATATTTATCATCCAAAGTATATGAGTTTTTACACTTTGGCATATAATTTTTTTTAGACAGTTCCCATCCAAACTTTACGTTTTTTACAAATATGATCCCAGTTCAAATCCTAACTGGATATTCCAACGAAACTCCGTTACATGAATAACATGCGAGTTTGTTACAGGCATATACGTCTTTTTAAACCAGCCCCGCTAAAAAAATATAAGCAAAGTTAAGGGCATAATCATATTTCAGAACTAGCCTCCTCCCCCCCCCCCCCCCATCTCAAACAACATTTCACCCTATCTTCTTATCGCCTTCCCTTTGTCTCTTCTAATGGTTTCATAGGCGCAAGAGTTATATTCAATCAGATAAATTGAAAGACCATGAATCAGAAGAATTGGTTACGTGTTTATGGAGTTGGACAAAAATTTAATTTAGAAACACCATCAAGCCAAAACAATTGTTTAATGGAAAATCTGTCGGTTGGAGTTGTGGTATAAGAATAATCGATGAAAATTTTGTTTATTTATCTATTTTTTTATTTTTATTTTTTCAGGATCCATTTAAATAGTGTAAATAATTAAAGAATATTATGAGAATGAATTAATATAGTCGCAACTTTAGAAAAATAATTATTGTAAAATTTGTATGTTTCACAACTACTTTTTTTAGTATGCATTCACAACTAAAGCATATGTAGTACAACATAATTCAAACAATAAGCTTGGGGCAATATTTAATTTGCTCAATTAATTAACTTGGGGGACTCATTTTAGTTGTATAAAATGTCCAATTGGCTGAATTGAATTCGGAAAAATCTTATATTTTTCTCGATTAAGTTGGGAGTAATGTTCAATTAACTCAATTAAGTTTGAGGGAATATTTGATATCTATTGTTATATTTAGTGATTTCACCAAATTTTCTTTAATATCTCTTATATCTTATTTTTCTGCTACTTATGACATTTTCCACCTCGTTTCTCCCTCCTTTCGCATCTCCCTCAATGTTTAAAATTTTTTCTCTTATTTATGATTCAGACCACATAACTCTATTCCATTTGAATCTATTCTTTTTTTTTTATTATTAATTATACTAAATTTGTTAAGTACATGAAAAATAATTTATAACTTATATTTTTATTTTAAAACCAACGCAAGGTAAACATAATAGATTGTACTTACAGATATATCTACATCTAATTAATTATTTTAAAAACTTAAAAATATTTATATATTTTAAAAAGTTATATTATATAATTTTTGATAGTAAATTATTGAAACTAATAAAAAAAAAGAATAAAACAATCCTATTAATTCTCGACTAAGGAGTAATAAACTCTTTTAAGAAAAGGAGTAATAAACCCTCTTTTAAAAAAGGAAAAAAGGTCGATTAATTAACCATGAAATTAAATTCTACAAGTTCTGCCCCAAATTTATTCGCGCTCTTGGTTCTCCCGCTATCAGAATTCAGAAGTAGCCCTCTCTTTCTCTCTCAATCTCGTGTCTCTTTGTCTTCCTCCCACCTCTCACCCCCCCACCCCGCGCACCCCACCCCACCCCCACCCCCATCTCCGACGCTATCTCTCGTAGCTCTCCATTGCGCCGCCATCTGCACCGATATTGTCTCGCACCTCTCCAATTGAGAAAAGGTAAAGTTTTTCTTTTTTGTTTCTTTTTTATTTTTTCGTCTCTTCTGGCCGCCTTATTCACCAACGCCGTCTCCGACTAATTCTTTTGTCACAAATTTTGGCCCCCTCCTTCCCCGTTCAATAGCCGCCGCTGGCAACTTCCCCAACGGCCTCGCCCCTCCCCAAGCGTCGTTTCAGCCGAGGGCATCTCTGCATGTGGTTTTAGGTGGGTTCTCTAATTTTAGTTTAGGACTGATTTAATCATATATGTGCTTTAACTTGCTGCTGCTTGTTCTCTTTTCTGTCTGCAATTTAATCTTTTTTAATTTTTTCTTTGTTCTGTTTTATGATTTAAACTGTAAATTGAGTTTGTTCTTTGTTCTGTGTTTTAACGTCTTTCTTTCATGTTGGTGTTCTGCTTCTGTTTGTAGTTTAGATCTGTTTTTCGTATGAACTTGTTCTTTCATGTTTGTTCTGTTGTTGTGTAAACAGTAATACAGATAATGGAGCAGCTCAAATAAAATTTTTTACAATGTCCTCTGGATGCAAGTTTCATTAAATAAGATAGTTGAAGTTGTGTAGCAGCTTTATAATTAAACAAGTGAACTGGTGAATGTATTTGTAATTTTGAGACTAAGAGGGGAAATTTGTATAATTACACATAGTTGTAGGGGAGGGTGTTGTAATTTTGTTAAATATTTTGGATTCAGATTTTTCTAATTGATAAATTTGTTAAATCAATCTCATATTAGATGATAATGCTTCACTTTTTGTTTTTTGTTCAATGCTTATTTTTCCTTCACATATTGAAGGCATTTTATAGGTTATTGCCCTTGTTGATATAAGTTTTAGAGGCATTTTTCCAACTATGACCTCCAAAAACATGTTTTGTAGGCTTTGAAAACAGCCCTTAAAGGATAAACAACGCCTCTATTTCCTCTATTTCTTAAAGGATCAATCTCAACATGTTTGGGATGTTGAGAAACTATTAAATTTGAATTTGTGACCAACTCAATTTCACTTTTACTTTTTTGTATTTTAGTTTTGTCCTATACTTATGTTCTCTATTGATCTATCGGACACACTCATGCGCCAGAGTTATACGCAAATGGTGTCAAATTTTGTCACAATATCCAAGCAATTTCTTGGCTAAATACTTATTATTTCATTCATATTTATTAATTATGCAATTCTAAAATACACTCTTAGCAGCCCTTGATGCCAATTATTATAACAAAACATGCCCTCAAGCTGAAACCATCATCTTCCAAGCTGTTCGTACAGATTTCAAAAAAAAAATCTGAGATTTGAAACCATTGTTAGATACTAGTAAGAAATGTCACCTCTATGTGGGCTGCCCCTTGTTGTGTGTGTATATATTACCTTGATGTGCCCGATGGGCACGAACTCTTCTATTTTTTACATTGTCAAATGGAATTTTGTTACATAATCTCTAATGAAAGAGCAAGTGATTTGTATCTTTTGTCATAACATGTAGGTTTAGCTGCACATTGATTTCAGTGGGGTGTGAAGCTGGTGTGTGGAGCTTGCTTTTGAGGATTTCAGGTGCCTATTCGAGGATTGTCAACGAAAAGGTGATTTTCTTTTCAATTATAGTTTCATTGTGAATATGTCATACACATTGTGAATATCATTATAGCTGCACATTATAATTTCTTTTCAATCCTATATCATTAGGGTGGTACACGGGCAATTCATATATATATATATATATATATACACAGAGAGAGAGAGAGAGAGAGAGAGAGTTCAAAATTGAATGCAATAGAAGTACAATTTTCCCCAAGAATGATATGGGTTGCATCTCTGTAGCAAATGCAGTAAAAGAAAAGTGTTGTTATGGATAAAATACAATGTCTTCATCTGTTTTTTTTTTTTTTTTTTTGAATGGTTTACAATGTGATAATATACAAATTTGTCACAAATTACATATATTAAGAGGCAAACTTTTTTATTTTTCAAAGAGTAATTTTCATAAGTTTAATATATAGTGACAAAATATATGTGTAACTTCTAACAATATATTAATATATGACAAATCGGTTATAGTTTTTTTTAATTATTTATTTCATTATCACAATACGTATATGGCTAGATGGCAACAACAACAATCTAAAATCATGCACATGCCAATAACAATCAATAAAGACAACTTGAACTGTTAATTACTATATATAATGATGTTAGATTTATAAAAGTCATTTAAAAAATGTCATACAATCATATTGTAATTTTATCCTTCTACAAATATGTATAAAGTAATAATAAATTTATTCCATTACATTAGTATTTTTTATTAAAGAGCCAACACTTAAATAAGAGAGAGTCAGGTTGTTAATATAATTAGAAATTTAATTTGGAGAATTACAGTAGGAAAAAAAATATATAAGTACAATATCACTATCTTTAAATAATTATTTGTAGGAATTTTTTAGTTTTAGCTTTCTTAATTAGTTATTGATGGTGATTTTATAATAATAATAATAATAATAATAATAATAATAATAATAATAATAATAATAATAATAATAATAATAAATTTAGAGCTAATATGTGTAGAACTAGGAGAGGAGTTTAAAAAAATAATTGAAACCTGTTTGTGTGTGTGTGTTTACAAATCCTACTGCTGTTTTGAGTTAAGGAAAAATTAATATAACACTAAATAATGCAGATATGGATAAAAGTTGGATTGATGAAAATGATAGATTCAGTTCCAAGTATGTTGCTGGCGTTGATTCCTTTATTAGGTTTTCAAGAGAACATGTCATTGGCTCCGATAATAATATTCTTTGTCCGTGCAATAATTGTCGAAACACTAAAAGAAAGAGTTTGCATGAGGTTAAACGAGACTTGCACTTACATGGATTTTATTCATATTATCGGCAATGGATACATCATGGGGAACCCAATTTAGCCCGCTCTTATCATTTCAGCCATAATGTCAACGCTAACAATGGGGTTCCTTGTGAAAATGACAATGCGGATTGTGATGTTGAAGAAAATGAAGATGAGTATTTTAGGAATGATGAATTACCTGAAATGATTCATGAAATCAGGGATGCAGAATTTCTTAGACTTTCAGCTGATTCAAACACAGCGAATTTCAAAAGACTATTACATGACTCCACTAAGGAGCTTTACCCTGGTTGTGTGAATTTTTCTTTGCTGAAGTTCATTGTGGAACTACTTCATATTAAAGTAACAAACAAAATGTCTAATAAAGCAATTAACATGATACTAGCATTGTTTAAAGATGTGCTTCCTATAGGCAATCTAGTTCCAGAATCTCTTTATTGGGCAAAGAAACTTCTTTCTGGAATAGGGTTGGGTTATACACAAATAGATGCATGTAAGCATGATTGTGCTTTGTTTTGGAAAGAATTTGAGAATGAAACCTCTTGTCCAATTTGTCAAGAGCCTCGTTGGAAAGTTGACGACGGGAAAGGGAAACGTATTCCTCAAAAGACCTTATGGTACTTCCCTCTAACTCCAAGGTTGCAAAGGCTGTTTATGTCTTCAAAAACTGCTTCTGATATGAGGTGGCATGCTGAAAAGCGCTTGGACATAGAAGGGAGTATGAGCCATCCAGCACATTCACCTGCTTGGAAGCATTTTGATATGCAGTACCCTGATTTTGCAGCAGATCCACGTAATGTTAGGCTTGGTCTTGCTACTGATGGGTTCAATCCTTTCGGAAACATGAGCATTTCATATAGTATGTGGCCTGTTGTACTTATTCCGTACAATATGCCATTATACAATGCCATGAAAGATAAATTCTTCATGATGCCTTTGCTTATCCCTGGTCCTCGTGCTCCTGGTAAAGATATTGATATATATCTTAGACCTTTGATTGAAGAGCTGAAAGGGTTATGGAATGGGGTAGATATATATGATTGTTGTAGTCAACAGTCATTCCAATTACGTGCAGCAATTATGTGGACTATTAATGATCTACCGGCATTGAGTAATTTGCTAGGATGGATCACAAAGGGATACGAAGCATGCCTGTGTTGTTTTCACAACACAGATTCACGAAGGATTAGAAGTAAGATTTGCTATATGGGGCATCGCCGTTACTTAGATAATGCTCATCCATATCGTAGAAGTAAAACATTTGATGGCAAGATTGAAACTCATTCTAAGCCAGGGGAATGGACTGGGGAAGAAATGCTTGTGCATTTGAATGGTTTGGAAGATAAGTTTGACAAATTTGGAAAACACCCTAGCAATCGGAAGAGAAAACGTAGCAGAGAAGAAGGGAATTGGGTGAAAAAAAGTATATTTTTCGAATTGCCTTATTGGCACAAACTCAAGATTCTGCATAATTTAGATGTGATGCATGTGGAAAAAAATATTTGTGATAGTTTATTGGGGACATTGTTGAACATCGATGGGAAAACAAAGGACACAGAAAAGGCACGAGAGGATTTGCGCGATCTTAACATAAGAAAGGAATTACACTTGAAGAAGCGTGGAAATAATATTGTAAAGCCAAAGGCATGTTATAACTTGTCCCCTACTGAAAAAAAAGGCTTCTACAAGTTCCTCAAATCTATTAAATTCCCCGATGGTTATGCTGCAAACATTTCTAGGTGTGTAAAAGATGGGAAGATTTCTGGGCTGAAGACCCATGATTGCCACGTGTTGTTGCAACGTTTAATTCCAGTAGGGATTCGTGGTTGTCTTCACAAGGATGTGGTTGACGCATTATTTGAGTTAGGTGAATTCTTTAGTGTCTTATGCTCTAAGACACTAAGGATCGACGATATAGAGAAACTGGAGAGGAATATTCCGCTCATTTTGTGCAAGTTAGAAAAAATATTTCCTCCTGCTTTTTTTGATATCATGATCCACTTAGCCATCCACTTACCTCATCAAGCAAGAATTGCGGGCCCTGTTCATTCGCGTTGGATGTATCCAATTGAAAGGTACATCCATCTATATACTCTCATAACATATAATAATTTTTTGATATATCCCCAAATTGTGACCATTAGTTTTCCTTTGCTTTTGTTTACAATTTTATGTTTAGGTTTCTTAAATCACTTAAAGGCTTTGTACGTAACAAAGCTCGACCAGAAGGTTCAATTGCTGAAGGTTATATTGTCAAAGAAAGCTTAACATTCATGTCAATGTATCTCAATAGAATGTCTAATAATGAGTCACGAAACCACGATGACGTTACAGAGGATCACAAGTGTGAGCTGTCTTTGTTTGCACTAAAAGTTCGAGTATTTGGTCCTCTTAAACGTGTCGCTCCAATATCGCACAAACAGTTAAAGATGGCTCAAACCTTCATATTGAATAACTGTGATGAAGTGGATGTTTATAAGGGGTAATGTATATTTCCTCTTCATGTTAATCCTTTAATATTGAATAGCTATTCAAGATAAAATATTTTTCAAAATAAGATTATTGTTTCAACTAAGTAAATATGTATTGTTCAGAAAACACAAGGAGGAACTAAAGCGGTTAAATGTCAAAGATATTGAAAGAGCACACCAAGAACAATTCAGTTATTGGTTTAGAGACCATGTAAGTTTGAATAATGTTTATTTAAAAACACATAAAATACGAACTTTGTAACTAATTATTCCATATGTTTCCTTATAGATAAATTTTTTGTATCACCAACACGATGAACAAGTTTCTGATGAACTATGGGCATTGGCAAATGGCCCTCAGGCATATCTAACAAACTACTATTCCGGATGTTGTGTTAATGAAGTTCGTTTTCATGCAAAAGATCGAGATGATCGCCGAACCACACAGAATAGTGGATTGATAGTTGAAGGGGAATACAAGTACCAGATGCTTGAGTTTTATGGTTTCTTAACTAAAATTTTGGAACTCACATTTCTGCATGGGTATAAAGTGGTGTTATTCGAGTGTGAATGGTATAATACTGGTAGTCCCAACACACTACGGAAGGATAAACATTTTGTTAGTATTGATATAAGATCCCGATGGTACAAAGATAATCCGTATGTCTTGCCAAACCAAGTGCAACAGGCTTTTTACATCCCTGACACAAAGTATGGTGATAATTGGCGAATTGTGCAACGTATACACCATAGGCATCTTTGGGATCTTGAAGAGAAAGAAGTAGATACCACGGATATGAATGACACTGAATCAAGGGATCAAATTGATGCATTTCAAAGACATGACTCGAATGGGGATACAATAATGTTAAATAATGATGATATTGATTTGAATTGTTTGGCTAGAGAAGACATTGAACCTGATGTTGTTGATGAAGATGTTCTAAAACACATAAGGGACGATATAAATTTCAATGAACATGATTCTTCTGATGACGAAGATGACACACTTATTCAATATTGCGACGATGATGAGGATAGGATTCATGTTGACTTAGATGACAATGAAGATAATTGATAGGTTCATGTACTTACAACACAACTTCATATTTCGGTGACTTTATTTTTCAATTCATTTAGTGTTAACTTTGTGTACAAGATCTTAATCATATTTTCTACTTTTGCAGTTAAGATGCCACCTAAAGGACTTGTTCTACATCGTCATACCACTCGGAGTTTTGCAACAAACAACCAAGTTGCCAATCCACTTGTAACTAGGAATGCAGGCTCCATCAGCACACGGTTATTTCCTTCTACCAATAGGAGTGCTAATGCCACTAGGTCCACTTCATCCCCACGAGCCACTAGGACTGCTTCGTCCCCACACGTTACAAGCACATCTGCATCTACCCATGATGTTGGCACCACAACATTGCAGCACAACATCGATATTGTTGCTTCCCCATGTGCCACCAGGAGTCAGAGTTCCCCTCATGCCACTAGGAGGCAGACTTCCTCGCATGAAAGCAGGAGTCAGACTTCCCCTCGTGCCACCAAGAGTCAAACTTCTCCACGTGCCAATAGGAGTCAAACTTCTTCACCATCATCTACTCCAAGATTACAAACTCCATTAGCAGGGTCTTCGTCCCAAATGCATGCTTTAGAAGAAATGGAAACAACCGATGGAGATATTCCATCTACCATAAGTGAGAGATTCTCTATAAAAGTACATATTTCAAATTCATATATGTCATAAAATAATTAACAATTTTGTTTTGCTTATACTTAATGAATAAAACTATAGTTACAACTAAGAAAAGAGGTCGTGGTGCGAGTATAGGAAAGGCAATTGAGAAAGCAATTGTTGAAAATGTAAGTATTTATACTTTCTAAAGTTTCATGTTATCGACTTATTCATATATTTGTATATAATGTATTTGTGACTTTGTAGGGAGGCAAGACACTAGAAATTGAGTTTGCTGAGGGCCTAAAAAGGCCAATGAAGTTTGGAACTCACTTGTCTAATGGGATAGGGATAATTGTTAGGCATAGCCCTGAACTTGATTGGAAAACCTCATGGAAAAATATCCCAGAAGAAAAGAAATTGCCTGTGTATGCTGGATTAGATGTAAGTTTATTTATGTATTGATTTTGTGTTTTATATTTATTATTGTATGATGAGATAATTATATTGATTGCTAACTTGTACTATTTTGTTGTCATGTTAAGCAATGGTTTTCTATCAAAGGATTTGGCATTGATCCTACTATAAACGGTCATATTGAGGAGATGTTTGCTAATAGTTACAAGCATTACAAAGGGAGATTGAGCGCAATATACCGAGAAATGGTGGAGAAAGGTATTAATCCAAGGAATCAGTTGCCATTTGATTGGATTCCACAAGAAAAATGGATTGGGTTATGCGATGTCTTTGAAGATCCAAAATTTCAGGTTATTTCTTGAACCATAACATATTGGCTTCTAAATTTATTATGATGATATCTTACTGTTTTAGAAATAGAAATGAGATTCACATGTCTTAATATTTGAAAATTATATTTGTCCTTTATCAATTTCTTGTAAATATAGGAGAGGTCTAAGATCAATGCACAAAATACAGCAGCAATGTCGTATTCTCATACATCAGGTGCAAAGTCATTTGTTGCACGATTAATAGAAATGGTAATGTATAATTATTTTTCAATATATATTTCTCAATTCCATACTCTAATATTATAACATGACAAATATTGTCTTTGCAATTACACAGGAGACTCAAAGTGAAGTGGATAACTTTGGAATTACTCACAAAAAGAGGGGGACAGAGGAGTATGTCAATGCAACGGCTGCACAAAAACATGTGAGTTGAGTTTTTATGTAACATTTTTTTCATTGACTAAATTTATACATTTATTTTCATATGCAAACTTCTATACTTTATTCTTATTTCCATGTTAGGATGCAATGAAGAAAAGGAGGATTGAAGCAATAGAAGCTGGAGAGGCATCAATATTTGAAAGGGAAATCATGAGGGAGACACTTGGTGCACGTGTGGGATATGAGAGAGGCCTCGGACATGGAGTTTTGCCTTCAAAGGGAATCAAGAAGTTGAAATGTGATACCGTACAACTTCAAATGGTAAAGGAGACATTGACTAAGAGAGAAAATGAGCTACAATCTGTGATAAATGAGCAAAGAGAACAACTACATATTCAAAAAGAACAAATCAAATATCAAGAAGAAGAATCAAAGAAACAAGCTGAAAAAATAACTAGTTTGGAAGATAGTGTGAATGAGTTAAAGCGAGTGATGTTAGCTTTGTCGGACAAGTTGACTTGATGACACATCATTGGTGTCTAGAGGTAATCGTTAGTTTATTGTTAATTTATTGTTTTCCATCAATCATTAAAATTCTATTGTTTAATATTTTGAAAAGTGTATTTTTAAATCATTGATAAAAAGGTGCTTCGATTATCTTGAATATCATTGCTTTTCTAATTTCTTTTGTTATTATAGTTCATTTGCTTTTGTATTATCCTTTGGAATATGGGTGGTTGTAATTTAATAAATTCCATGATTGTTTTTGGTGTGCAAGTGCTAGAATGAAGTTGAAATATAGGCACATGCTATGAAACACTCAATGGTGAGAACTTGGAATTGTTCATTAACCTTATACTTATAGATTTAGAGGCTTTCAAGTATATGATGCTACGTAAAAATCAAGTTGTGACATTGAATTTGATGTTTGATCATCTCTCCATCTAATTTTCTTAACTAGATACCTATAGATTAATGGTGCTATTTTAACTTGTCGAGTGGTTTCCCTTTGTGCTTTTTATTTGGAAAAGTTAGGTTGTTGCTAGTTTTAGGACCTTTGAGCTTGTGGAGTTGTGGCAAATAGAGTATGTTAATGGTGGTTGGACGTAGTTTTCTTATTGAAAAGAAACTTCTTTGGGAAGTGGTGAATGTCTTGGATGAATGATTTAAATCTCATGACTTGTAAATATATAATCAGTTTGTTTGATAGGTATACATATTCATCTCTACATTTAACTTTCTTGACTCATTGCAAGGAATTCTCATTTATTGTATATTTTTTAAATTAATATTATTTTTTCTTACTTGTTATTAAAGATGTGGATTCATATTCTTAATGTCTCACTTCTACTTCAGCCTTAATTTGGAGATATGTGCAACGTGAAGATGTACAGCCTAAAAGTTTGTGAAAGTGCAAAAAGTAGGATTTTGGAACATTTTACACTAGTGATGCTTAACTGTTGATAGTTTGATATTAACTCTAATATTACTTCAGCTATTTTTCATGTTCTGTTTGTAGTTGGTATTATGTTTTGTTTTATTTTGTGGTCTTGAATTATGAGTTTGTTTGGTGTTAATTTTGGTATTCCAGTGCGGTGTTCCAATATTGTAACCAAGTAAAGTTGTGAGGAGGAAATATTTCTATAATAACATTAGATTATCTTTCATTTGTAACTATATTCTTTCATAACAAAAATGTGTTCATTACTAATGAATCTTTGGTAATGAAATAATTTTATTAGACAACATTAGCCATGCTATGGTAACGAAATAATTTTTACATTTCGAAATGTATTTGTAACAAAAACATGTTAGTCACCATTACATGATTATTGGTAACTAATTTTTTGTTACCGTTTTGGCTAATGGTAACTAAATAATTTGGTACAATAATTGAGACTAACGAAACATATTTGTAACAAAACTTGTTCGTCACCATTATATCATTATTGGTAACCAAATGTTTTGTTACCATTTTGGTTAATAGTAACTAAATAATTTGTTATCATACCAATGGTAACGAAGTGATAAATTTCGTTACCTGTAACAATTGGCGACGGCTTTTAGCTAACAAATTTATATGTAACAAAAACTTGTTACTAATAGTTATGGTAACAAAATATGGTGTATTGGTAACGAAAACACTAGTTACCCAAAACACATTCGTAACCAATATATAACTATTCGTAACCAACGGTTTCGTTACAATAAACGACAAATGGTAACGACAATGATTCGTTACCCAAACATTGGTAACGAAATTAAAATTTTCGTTACCTAATACAATTGGCGATGGGCTTTGCCTAACAAACTATTGGTAACGAACTGTTCGTTACAAATAACTTTTGGTAACAAATTTCGCCCCTTTGGTAACGAAATATTTCGTTACCACAAGTGCATTTTGTTGTAGTGATTGAACACTCCGTCCATGCAAGATGGGAATAGGACATGGATGGCGAGAACTGTTTTAAGACAGGCAAGCCCATTGCCGCCCGGCCGAACTCTAGCCCCATCCACACCGAAAACACATAAGGCCCTTATACACATAATTCCAACACATACGAATCACAATTTCATAACAATACACACTGATTTAGCTCAAATTCAACACAAAGTACCAAATTTCCAGTTTTGCGAAATCGACATTTACAACTTCGAACTGAAATTTCTAGCCTTCAAACTACTAAAATTCCAGCCTAAAACCTACTGGAAATCCACATATATATTCCCAGGGTTGTGAAATAGACTTTTAATTGATAAAATTTTGAATTTCCAGCTTACGAGACCTGGAATTTTCAGACTGCGACACGAAATGTTTTAACGCGCAACTTCTGAAATTTCCAGCTTTCATAACCCTAAATTCCAGCTTTGAAAAACCTGTAAATCCGGCTTATTTAACACTGAATTTACAGTTTTAAAACCAGGTTTTCAGTTGGGAATTTTTGAATTTTCCAGCCTTGCAAAAATTGAATTTTTCAGCTTCCAAAACAATACTTTTTGCATGAATAGTAATTCCAGCGTATGCACAACTTAAATTTTCAACTTGGAACACTTAAAATTCTAGCTTCTAACACCTATATACGACTATAACACGGTATAAAACATGATAACAAATAATTCAAGCATCACTTTAGCATATTTGCAACAACTTTCAGCATGCTTATTCAAGAATTTAACCAAATATGCTCAAAACAACATCATAATCATCATATTTGCATATATTAATCAACACATCTTGAAATCCCTTAAACCCAAGATGGAAACCAACTTTTGGTGACCTCCTAGGTCTTATAGGGAAGATAACATGCTAATAGATTAAGAAAAACCTAGCCCTAGCTCATGCCATAGGCAAATTTCTACTCAACCGTCGCGTTGATTATTTCTTAATGTGACTATTTTTTTAGAAAGAAATGAGATAGCGGATCAGAGTGGCGCAGCAGAAGCATTTGGAAGCCTTTTTACACAATATAATTACTTTTCTATTCTTTTTAAAATTGTAACTCTTGTATTTTGTACAAATTTTATGTGAAAATTATTATTTATACAACTATGAAAATATTACCGTTGCGCGTTTCAGTCCAATATATTTTAATAAAATAAAAGGGTATTTTTTCCAGGTCGTGACACCTTGAGTACATATCAAACTAAAATTTTCATGCATTTTTGTGAAAATTATGAATTTCGCCCCCTAACTTATAAAAATCCATTTAATATTTTATAAAAATTTGATCTCGCCCCCCAAACAAGAATTTCGGGTTCCGTCCTTGCCTATAACAATAATAATGATTATAGTATCAAAACTCAAATAATAATAATAAGCAATGTTTTATACATGGTTGTAATGACAAGTATATTGAGAAGTATCTGCTTGTTGGACAAGGTAACCAAATATGAAATTCATTTATTGATTTGAACAATTGTGAACATAGTAATTTTTGTAATGAAATATGAAGTTAATTGTAATAAGTATGATTATTATAATATTATCAATGATTACATAGTACACATTCAGAATTTGGTAGACAATATTTGTACTTTTGATACGAAATTTTTAGTAATTATATTTTACGTTTTTCACATAGTAATTCACGAATAATATATTCTTTTGGAAAAAGAATTGACTTATTTTAAAATAAAAAACTGTAAAACTAAGTTAATGTAACTAGTTTGTTCATTTTTAATTTTTGTCCTAGAAATTTTATTTTATTTATAAATTTATGAATCCATATAGTTTTTTTTGTACTATCGTATGGAGTGCGGGTTTGGGTCGAATATCTAGTATGCGCCCAAATGATGATTGAGTCCAACTCTTTTTGATTTTTTAATTAATACCCATTTTGATAATCATTAAAAATCATACCCAACCCTATAATTCCCAACCCAGCAATAACTAAATAATTAATACCCAATCTAATAATAATTAAAAATCATACCAAGACTGAAAATACCCAGCCCAATATTAATTAAATAATTAATTCCTAGCCTGATAATAATTAAGAATCATACCCAGCCTATAATACCCAATCCAATAATAATTAAATAATTAAAACCCAAGCCGATAATAATTAAAAAAAAAGAAATATAAATGTAGTCAAAGGTCAAAATTAATTAAATCAAGTCTCACATCTGACTCTCTCGTGTCCCTCCCTCTCGTTCACTGTCACCATTTCTCTCTCACGCCTCTCTTGTCTCAGCTTTCTCTTCTCTCGAGTTTAATAGCAGGTCTCTTTGATGGTGATCAGTTCATGGAGCTGACAGATTTACGGCGGCTCGATTCATGGCCACTCAATTCACATTGGCAGTGGAGGCGACCATTTAATTTGTTTGGGTTTAGGGTTTGGAAAACCTTATAGGTAAGTACGATTTTGACCCATTGTTTGCGATGAAGGATGATTATTATGTGTGAATTAGCATGGTTGTTGATAAAATATGTTGTTTGAGAATCTTATTTGTAATATTTTGTGAAAAATGGTATGATTCCTAATTTAAAATAGATTGATAATTGAAAGGAGAGTGTGGATTGAAAAAAAAAAAAAAGAAAATTGTTGGGAGTCAAAACCCAAATTTGATAGTACCCGAACCTAAATATGATGGTATCTGAATATTTAGCATAAGAAGTCTTAATATTTAAGGGAACTTTTTTGTTTTCGGCGAGCTGCGATATAGTTTGATTAGGAATCCAAAAAACCCTATTCTTTTTATTTAGGCCATTCGACGCCAATTTCCCCAAGACCCTGTAACAATTTTTTGCAATTAAAATAAAAAAGGAGTACATTGGAGGCAAGGGGAGTCATCTTCTGTCTCTTAATCAAGATTAAAAGGAAAAAAAAAACCATACTCTGCTGAATTTTGGGGCTGCAACAGGAGTCAATTCCACCAATTTTCTGTCATTCAAATATTTTAGTTGCTCATGTAAGTTAAACTCCTATTGTTTTATAGTCTTCTTGGACAATTTGGTTTTAGTTGTGATTTTATAAGTCTTGCCCTGTACGTACTTTAATCATGCGAAATAGATGATGTTTGTGTGAATTTGATATGAATTGGGTTTTGCCGAAACAAGCCGTTGTAAGCACCATAGCTTGCGTTGTCTGATAGAAGAAATTTTTTGTACTTTGGATCACAAACAATAAAAATATTAGCAATGTGATTACTTCGTTCTTGATCTTTCTTGTTTTGAGTGAGTATTTTGCATTTTATTTGATTGCGTAATATTTTTTGGCAAAAATACTCTCATTATAATATGTTTTTATGTCTTTGATTCTTTTATGTTCATGCATTTTTCAGCATATTGGTTAAAAACTTCTGTCCTCTAGCTGCTAGATATAAGGATTAAATGATGTAGACTGAAAGTGATATAGCTAATTCCTAACTACACAGGAGCAGAATAATCTCTTCAGTCATTATTTGGATCAAAATATCCATCTCTTGTTGCTATGTTCATATTGTATCGAAAACTAAATGTGCTTGTTTGATTTGCGAGTTGCTTGGTGTTCTAGATGGGAATTGGACAAGTGATAATCTATATTTATGTTTTCTGTTTTACCCTCAAAAAATAAGTAGCGGTTAAGAGAACTTATTGTTAGACGGAGCGTTACTTTAAGAGTTGTGGTTGCGAATTAAATGGAGGCTCTTTTTAAGGCTGCCCTTGTTAACACCTTATGGAGTCATTTTCTAGCATTGAAGGTTGTTGTTACTGCCTCCAAAACTCATGTTTTGCTGGCTGTAAATAAAAAACAGTAGCCTTATCTACAATCAATCGAGGCAATCAGATTCTGATTGCCTCCATTGAAAGAGTAGAAATTTAGATTTAATTGCTTCACATCACATAGTTGAAATACATAACTTGTGCATATGATTAAACATTTCATTTGCAAAAATAGATAGAAACATTCAAAAAGCCTCCAACTTGAATTAAATAGGAACATCATGATGCCAAGAACAGTTTTATTTATCCACAAAGCAAACTTGGTTTAAAGCATTCAAAAAATACATTATTTCTTACAACCACCATAAGAGAAACACAATTCATCAAATAAAATCATAAAAGAAAAACTAAAAGATCCCTTCAAACACCTACAAAATAATAATAATATGATTCTAAAATATTGAGTCTCTTCTATCGAACTCAGTAAAAGAAAAATGCTCAATGATTATATATTCTCAAGAACTTCAAGATCAAATTATGCATTTAAATGTGAATATGTATTTTTAATTATTTATATTTACATCTAATTTCATAGGTTTTGAGGTCAAATTGATGTGTAATTTTTTTTCTAGCATTCTCTATTGTCAGACAAAAGAAAATAGAAAGTTGTTATATACAAGAATCTGTGTTCTTTACAATCACATGTTTCGGAGTCATGTTATTGATATAAACTTGAAGTTCATAGGATAGAGTGACCTATCTGTCCTAGGATTTTTCCAAGGTAACCATTTGATGCGTTTTATACACATTTTCCATAATTCAAAAGACAAATAATAAAATTTTCCTCTCTAAATAAGACAGGAGGGGAAAAGTATCATGAGTGGGGCACCATGCACAAAGACGACGACATCCCCAAATGTGTCATTAAAGAAAGACATCCCCAAATTTCCAAAGCTTGGTGTCAAGTGGGAATCCCCTATTGTCAAACCCCCCCACAAACCATAATCAAAGATGATTTTCTCACTGAGTCATAGTAAAATAAGAGCCTTTACAAGATTGGGATAGTAGACAACCCCAAAGGTAAAAGGTCATTGAGTGCACTTTCTTGAATTGATTTGACTTATAATATTCTAGATTATTCAAAACTTATTTTTTGGGGATTGACAGGAGTCAAGGTTCGAACATCGAACGTCATTACTTAGGTTGTTGGATGTAAATGCTGTGTTAACAAGTGAGCAACGTAAAGCTGTATGATCCATGAGTTTCATTGCATTGAAAAAAGTCCAATTAAGATCACTTAACAAGAGTGTTTTGCCATGGATAATCGATAATTCTGATCCAGAAACATGCAAGTTGTCAATCTACGACATGGAAATGAATATAACACATGAAGTGGTCAACAAGGCTTTGGTTATCCCATTTAGAGGCAACCCATATCACGAGGTTGTAAAGAACAAGCCTATGATTTATATGGAAGTCTTTTTGAAGAAAATAGAAAGTTCAACTTGGATATTGAAAGATTATGCATTAATATAAAAAGTTACCAATCAAGTGGTATTATTTTTAAAGTTCAATATATGATGATATTATTCGCTACGTTGTTATTCCCTAACTCTAGTGGAACAATTAATCTGGACGATTTAGAGCTTTTGGTTGACATAGATGCCTTAATAGCATATAATTGGGCTCAAGCAATCTTTGAGAGGCTTGTTGAAGGAGTAAAATGATTTAGGGAGAATAAACAAGCCTACATAAGTGGTTGCATATTTTTTCTCAAGCTAAGTAGCAATATTAGAATTATTTAATGTTTGTTGTAATTATAATTTTTCATAATTAATTTTCTCTCTACTATTCAATACAGTTGGTATTTCTTTCCATGTTGTGTCGAAGCTTTCCTGAACTCAAAGAAAGGCTGAATGACCAGCTACCTTACGTGGAGAAATAGTCTCAACTAGATGTTGTGGAAATTATGATGATCTTTTTGGGAAGAGGTGGGCCAAATAATCCAAAGGTGTGTAACGATTTTGGGAAGAAAGGATAGAAATAATCTCCTTATTTAGTCAATTAGTGAATTATGTGTGATGAGCTAATTTACATATTTTAGTATTCACACAGATTTGGGAGAACAATATTTTGCGACCACCTATTCCATTGGATAATACAAGGGATGTATGTAACAAACAGAACCCAACCAATTTGAATAAAGATAATGGTTCGATTCGAAATATAGTTGACTCAGCATCTTTCCAACAAGAAAAGAAGAACTAACCCCTAGATCAATGCAGTTATGGCCACCATAGAAGTCAATCTAGATTCAATTTTTTTATATCAGAGAAACTCTAGGGCCTCAACAGTAGGATTACTGCCATGGAGAGGGAAGTTAGCTACCTCATGTGTAACAATATTTCATGTGCTAAAGATAACAAATTGGATACATCAAATGCCCAATTGATGGCACTCACTAGCATTGTGTATGAAATTCGGACTCTTATGACTAACATGTTGCATGTAATCAGCAACATGATTGATGTCAGATTCAGTCAGCTTGAAATTACAAAAAGCTATCCATTCAATAACTCAATTGGATGATCAACGGTTGTTAGAAGAGATGCCAACAATATTCGCGGGGTCATCTCCAATGCTTTCTCCAAGAGTACTAAACTTTGAGAACTTATCAAATTCAAATAAATCACACAATTTTGTGTCACAAAGAGATGTTAACCCAACTAAAGGGTTGCAAGTATGTGAAGTTGAAAATATAAAAGAAGTCACTTCCTGTTTATTCGATAAAGATCTCATGCAAAGGTATGTAATCTAGATGTATGCAATGATGATTTTATTAAATGGATTAAATAGTTAATTTGAAATGGAAACTATGCAGAGAATTGTAATTTATGAATTTAATTATCATTACTGATATGATATATATACTCCAAAGTCCCATATGAATCTAATACATAAATCTATTGATCGTTTTTTTCCCTTTATTACTGTACTTGTGTGGTAGACTACGGGAATTCGACTATTACCAGGAAACAAATCTCAACTCTTATACTTGGAGAATGGATTTCAGGAGCATGAAGTCCTAAATAAGCTCTGTATTTATCAGTTTGATTCATTTTATTTATGTAGATATGTATTATGTATGGAAAGATGACCTACTGATTGTTTCAGGTAATTGATATTGTTGCATATATATGTTGGCACGAAACGAAAGAATTAGATAAACGTGTGCCTCACTGGACATTGCCAGTAATGTTTTCGGTATTAAATGACTTCTTATAGTATCAATTTATGCGATAACACCGTATTTCATGTCCAATTTAATGAACTTTCTCTTTGCTTTTTAGAATTTGGCTTTGGAAAAAAACTAAGATGATGAAAAAATTCAGTCAATAATATTTGGATCACTGTGAAATTTCACAGGCCCGCCCTCATGTTTCAAGACGATCATAATCCCAATCAATGATCTCCGTGGGCACTGGTTCATCATCATAATCGACATCATCAAACACTTTGTCATTGTGGCTGACACACTTGATCCAAGGGGTGAAAACAAACATCATCGTTCTTTAATAGAAATGATGGTATTGACATTTAATTCAATTTTCAATCTTATGCATTTTATTGAATTACAATCCTTTATTTCTTATCAATTCTACCAACGTTAGATTTTACACCTTGAACGATTAGTGGATCAGTGGGATGCCGGTCATACTCCGAATAGCCCGTGGACAAAATTTCAAATCCAATACCACCATACATTGCCACAACAAAAGAACATGTATCTGTGGTTAGTATTTGAATTGTTATTTTGTATATAATACATTATAAAAGTAATATATATATATATACATAAATATATTCACTTATATCCCTTTTGCAATTATGATTGTGGTTTTATGCATGCCTTATGATGATTTGTCCAAATGCTTGTTCTTACTTGTTAACGAAGGTCAGCTTGTCTTCTTTATTATTTCATTTCTTTAACTGATTGCAAAGAGGAGAAAGTAGTGCTTTAAATATTTTAATTGACTATTTGTAATCAAATGAAGGAGGAGGCTTCTATAGTAAGGAAAAGATTGCCACTTAAGATGTACTATCATTGGCAAGTTGGAATAAGGGAGAACTCTCGTGGATCATAGAAATAACTACCCCTTAATTTTTTAATATAATATTTATATCTCTTGTTGAAATTTTCATTTCAACTATTTATAAGGATTAATGTGAACAAATTGCAATGGTTAACCAAGCCAACTAGGAAAAATGCCACTCCAGTCTATGTACATCAGTATGTTGTAGTGGAAGAAACCCATAACAAAACTAGTACATATGATTTTGCAGAAACAACAAACACCAAGTTCAAACTAGATTTTCATTTAACACCAAAAGCAAAGATGCACTATAATGAAAGAAATGAGTCAATTCTTGATTGTGATAAACTTCATCCAGAATCAGAACTTGATAAGCTGGTTTCTTCATTATAGCTCAATTCTTTTGCTTGTGGTTGTTGAGTTGATCTGACCTCGACCAATGCACATAAAGGTTTCTCAGTATGAAAGCACAAAATTAAAAAATTAAAAAAAATTACAATAGGGTAAACATAAGAAAAAATAAAAAGGAAACAAAAATTAAAAAAAATTATGAATAACAATAACAGAAATGTAAAGTTTATTTTATGCTTCCCTTTATCAATTATGTTTGGTTGGCTAATAGACGCAATACAAAAATTTGCAATTCATTAATGTATAATAGTAGTGGTAGTGGTAGTCATGGTAGTAGTGGTAGTGGTAGTCATGGTAGTAGGGTTTTTCACGAAATTGTTGCAAAAGCTAACGATAGGATTCTACACTCTCATTGAATAATAGAGCACCACCAACTACACAAGTGTTGAGGTGGTTGTTAACACTACAAAATAACACAAGGGGGAATCAATAACTGTTTGTTCTATGTGTACTTTCAAAAACCAATACATCACCAAACAACCTATACTCAACAAGTCACATCCCATCAGTCCAAAAGACTTTAGTAAGTGTATTTTCATTGTCTATTGTATAACTAAAACCTAATTCCTTGTCTTGAGTCTGCATGGCATCAAGCCAAGTCAATGTTGTATTAACATCTCGTTGTCTAACTTTCTTCATTCTTTTTTTATTAAGATGGTTGTAGCCATCCTTTCTTCTAAAGGGAAGCTTCCAAGGACCACCCTCAAGATGCTCTAAAAAATTGATCGCCTTACCATTTCTAATACCAGAAGATGTCAAACCGCTCAACAATGACTTTGTAGGTGTTCCAATGGTCCTGTGCAATTTAAACATCTACACCAATTTGAAAAAAAAAAAGTACTTACACGTCTAATTTATTTTAGAGCAAACTACACTATGCTCCTTAAATTATAGCCTTCGCAACAGTTACTCCCCTGGACTATGAAAAATAGCATTTGCCCATTTAAAATCGATACTTAAAATGCTAATAACAAAATTATACCAAGGAAATATTTTAAATTACTATCTTCAAATCAAAATTTATTTTAAAGACATGTTTTAATATTTTTCTCTGTAGAAACATTTTTATTCATATTAATTATTCAAAATTGCTTATCTTATACTCATTGATTATTGCTCTTTATATATGATTTAAATGTTTTACCTAACATATAAAAATTAAAATAAAGTGATAAATAAAAAATTAAGATAACTATATATGACAATATTGATATTAATATGATAAGAAAATATTTGTATAATATAATATATGGTAATTTTGTCATTAAACTAGTTAATTTCAAGTGGTTAAATGAAGTTTTTTTTATAATGCAGGTGGTAAAAATAAATGTGTCTAAAACTTTTGGCTTTTTTTAAAATTCAATTAAGATAAAAAAAATTAATTATTAATCTAATACTATTATTTTCTCCACCTTTGAAAAGTCTAATGCAACTATTCCCCCACTCCACCACCACAAAAAAAAAAAAAACAAAAGACCAAGGTCTTTATTGGTAGGGTTTCAGGTTTTGCCAAACCCATCCGAACCCAATTAATTGTCATCCCTATGGGTAAGTGTTACATTAGCCATACTACGAGGGGACAAACTTTACTGTACCATTTATTTTAAGTAAATGGTATATTATAAACCGCATAAAAAAATTTAATTTGTTTTATTACAAGGTGTAATGTAAATCTTCTAACTGTTTATATCATAATAGTACCTATTAACTTTCAATATGCGTGCACTCTTTGATGTCTCCATTGGATGGTTGTGATATGGATTAAAATCCGTCACTTTATACTTGCCATCACTAATCTCATGCGCAAATCGGATACGTGCTTCACATCCACACTTTGTTTCAGGTTTGGGCTTGCGCATTAATTTGTTGGCCTTCTTTACAAGGTGCCCGAAATCCTTCTCAGTGAACCAACCAATTCTCTATTCTGTACAATACCAATGGCCCTCTTCTCTTTGTGAGATTTTCGTACATTGAATCCCATTGCATTAGCATATAAAGTATAGATTGGTAAGCTTCCTCTATATTTCTAAATTTGAATTCCAATATTTTTACAAGGTCTGTCAACTTAGACATATTTTCTAATATCTCCCCTAAATCTTCACTATAATTGTCATTTTCTTTGACCAACGGCCTGTCCATATAGCTATCTTGCTTCTACTCATCAAACCATCGCACTCGTTCAACTTGCAATCCTCCATTCTTATCAAACATACCTTGACCAAAATTAGAAGATTTGTTTAACTAACCACTCTTTAATATGCCACATGAGTACCATTGTTAGAGCTTAATTTACAATTTAGATCTACAAAATAATTTAACCTCCACAAAGGTGCCAATGAATATGTAGATATTCAAGTCACAAGATCCTAAAGTACAACAAGTCACACAACAAGATTTAATAAACATTGTCATATCTTTATATACGAATATAAAATAGTATTCAAAAATAAATTAATTAATAAAAATCACATGTATCTTTGCATTTGTTTTCAAATTTTAGAGTCTAGAGCAATTTCACATTTGACATTATTCTCAAATCTGTCAACCAAAATATAAACTCACAAATATAAAAACAAAAGAACAAAAAGAAGCTAACATAATTATTCTTAAATGTTGGATTCCTAAAATAACCAAGTTGACTAATCAACAATGTTAAGAGGAAAAATAATTTCTGCATTGAGAATATATATATATATATATATAAGAAGAACTTGGTTTTTTTATATTTTAATTTATTATCTTATCAACCTACAGATTTTTTATAGAGTACATTTCATTTATATATATATATATATATCAATAACTCATCTATTATATATCAGACTATTAAAATAGATACAAGCCCACATACTTCAATAACAAATCAAAATCCAAGAGCTTATAATCTTGGGGCCTCAACCAATGGAACTTTAATATCTAAAAAATGTATCCTAAATAAGAAAATATCTAGATTAAAAATACATCTAATTGGTGGTTCTCTTGTAATGTGGTCATAGTTCATTTTCTACCTCTCTCCTTATTTAAGCATCATCGACACATAACTTGGCATCTTTATCCTTCATCTGCACCACCACCTAATGATGAAGAAAGGCTAGCAAGCATTTTCGAGACTTCAATCTACATTAGTGGACTTCTCCATACCAAAACAACTGTTGAAAAAATGCACTAAATTGATATTACATTAAACAACATAACTTATACTAAATAGTCTTATCATTAACCCTCTCAAATTATCTGTTTGTCATCATTATTGTTGATAAAATGCATAAAAATCTAGTCAGGCATAATGTAACGGTTTACTAAGGACCCAAAATACATCAAGCACTACAACAACTCCACTAATTTTAATTAAATAGAGAGATATTTATCACATTTAAACAATGATTGAACAACCAAATTGTGTGATTAGCTAAGTCTAGCACAACATGATTAGGGAAATTTTCCAACAAAAAGTGGGCTAATTAGTAAGTATAAATTTCAAAAGGATTAAAGAATAACTTCATAAATTTAATTTACTAATCTCTCGTGATAATCTAATTCCGAAAATTCCCACAACAAACATCTGCTTATCACATTCATAATCCAAAGCAAGCGTCACCCATCTACCCCATCTGATTCAGAAGAAGAGACTACATCATCTACCATTAGATTACAAAATGAAACACAATCTAGTTTGAAAGATGTGAAAGCTCTTTATTGTAGATTCTTAATTCATGGTACAACAACAAAGGTGGTAATAATGGAGAAACAATAGACATTGCAGAAATCGGATTATCATCATCTCTGTCTTCACAAACAACCCTCGGAACAAAGAACGAATCTCCGGATCCCACAACTCTGACATAAAGGCAGAAACATGTTAAGAGCTATTCATTTGTATGAAACGAACAACATGTTGACGGCAAGGGTAGGTTGGTTGATGGTATATTGGGTAGCTTGAAGAAATCAAGTGAGAAGCTGGCTGAGTCGAGGTTATTGGATTGAATTATGCATAGTGAAAGATGTGCGGTACGTCTACATTATTTAGCGCTTCTTGTCTGGAGCAGATTGGAGGGCATTTATTACTGGTATTAGTTTTTGTAATTTTCTAGTGGATTAATGGTAGCATTCATGCGGGCAGGCATTAGTCAGTGGATGAGAACATACTTATTTCAACAGGGAATGTAATACTTTTGCACCAATATTAGGAACCCCTTTTAGTATGAAACATAATTAACAAGCTTCCAAAATATTTCAGCTAAAACTATTACACAGAGAAAATCCTAAATACCAGACAAGTGTCCTCTCTAATGCTATTAAATAGGGGAAAGACATACAAACACTTTCTAACTCCAAATCAAACATCTTGTAAATAAGTATCATGCCTTTTTTCGTCCATTAAACCCTCAAATTCGTCTCCCATTAAATTAATTGTCATAAACCCATCAACTAAACAACCTTAAATTGAAAAAAAAATTGAATAACTAAAAATATAAGCCTCAACATACCAGACAAAGAGAAGTTGAGGGAAACGACCTAAAGTGCTGCAAAATTTTGCGGCGATACCAATTGGCACTCCTTGAATCGAAGCACCCGTCTTTATTTTAACCACTATTTTTTTGGAGCACCAATGAATTGAAAACACGAAAGTGGAGAAGCCGAGAAACTTTTATCAAATCGGTTATTGAGAAAAAAATTTCTACCGGCAGAGAAGAGGGAGAGAAGAGGAGCAAAGAGATTTTTCTAAAGGTGCAAACAAGCGAAGAAGCTGAAGAGAATATGGATTGTAGAGAGAGAAAGATGATTTTGACTTAAAATCAATTTACCTGAGTAGCCGGTTACTTTGACCCACACAACCGGTTACATTGATTTTTTAAAATTTTTAACTGATTATTTTTTTTAAATGGACACATGGTGGCTTTTTAAATGGTGACTAAGGTAAATGGTGACTAAGGTTAGTCACCTACAAGTGTGACTAACCATAGAACTCCCCTTCCAATATTGTTCTTTTATACTTTTTGCCTCCTCTTTTCAATTGAGAGTTTAATTCTATGAAAATTTATGTATGAGACAAGACTATCTTTTCTTTCCTATATGTGACAAAAAGTGCCACATATCTTATATGCACAATTTATTTTTCCAATCAAGATAAACCATTATTTCATTAAGAGTAGGTACTTAGCATTTCAATCATTAAAGCTAAGACGTATCACAACAATCAACTCAACCCCATCTTACTGTTGGGGATAAAATTTGTTAGAGTAGTGCTCGACAAGCTAATAAGATTGGCGATACTTTTAAATACTCTTTGTGTAACAATCTTTTCAATTAATAATAGAAATGAAAGTTTATAATTTTTGGCCTCCTTCATCATAATGTGTAAGTTATACTCAAGTATAATATATATATATATATATATATATATATATATGGTTAAAGCTCCTGGATCACATAAGGCTGTGGGACTTGGCCTTGCATAGAGGTTAGGGTCATGAAACAAGTCTTGAAGGCGCGATCTAAATCACTCCAATATTTTAGGTTGGTTTGGTAAATCAGTTGAAATTAAAATTTGAATTTTATTTATATTACTAATATTTTGGGTTGGTATGGTAAATCAGGTTGGGTTCGGGAGTATGACATTTTTTTATGGGTTCACGGGTCAACTCGAAATGCAACCTGACCTGAAATTATTTTTCAGGTTTCTTTCAGGTCCAAATCGATTTGACCTGAATCCGAAAACCCCAAACCCAAACTTGATCTTTTTTAGGTGGTTCGTGATCAGGCTGATAGGTTGGGTTGCATTTCCACACCCCTATCTTTGAATTATAACTCCCTTGCTAAGGGTTACTTTGTTCCGTTCCTTTTTTCGTCCCGCAATGTTTTGGTCACTTAAGTGTCCTTATCATTGATAGAATAAAATATCACGATTGTTTTTGGCCCAAATAATTAAGAGGGCCTCAAGCCCAAGGTCAAAAATTATTTCTTTAACCAATGTAGCCCAACGAAGGAAGAGGAACCACTCAACTTGAACAATTTCATATAGCATAGATGAGCAGCACATTACAAAATGTGGCAAATTTTTTTGAGAAAAGGGAACTAATTACCAAAGGTTTGCTGTGAAGTTGATAATAAAAGTGTACTGGTGTCGATCAATAACAATCAATGTCTTGTTTTCTAGGCTAATATATTGCATAGGTTATTGGATTGATCCCCAATTTCTTGCTATAAATACTGTTTTTAAGTACATTTAGTGGTAATGCAAGAATCCCTTATACACTCTGATATTGATATTTTCTTTACGATCAATTCCATTTTATTATTACTTTTTTTCCCTGATAAAGGTAAATAAAATTCATAGTAATCAAAAACCTAAAACATTGATTTTTTCGTACACAACTATTTCTTAGTTTGTGCTTACATATAATGCCAAAACAACATTAATTTGAATATAAGATGAAGAATTCAAGTGTTTAATTACGTGCAAAATATTTCCCTAACTCCATGTAAAGTGATAATTGCCCCACTATTTTTCTTCTGAAAATATCACAACTTTTACCTTTATTATTCAATTAAAACTAGAAGTTGAAGAGTTCACGAGTTTAATTATGTGTAAAAATATTGCCTAAACTCTCTATAAGGTGATAACTACCCGACTATTATGCTGCTAAAAATATCACAAGTTACCTTTGTGATTAAACTAAAATAAACATGAAACTGCATACAACATTGTGGCTATCCTACTTTCTTAACTTCTATATAGCATTAGAACTTGTTGGAATTGAAAACAGTGTTCCAAATTTCCTACTTTCTCAACATCTATGGGTCAAGAATATTTGAGAGAGAGAGAGAGAGATCAACATGAAGATTAATGTTGGCATCTTTGAACAGGTGTAGCATTCTACACCTAAAGGTTACTCTTCTTCATTATTTTACAACAATCACAATTGCTAACTATCAATTATTACATTGTTTCATTTTTCAACTATCAGAATATTATTGACTAAACATTGCAACCAAATAAAATTATTTAGTTATAGTTTTTTTAATCAATTAACAAATTCAAGTATTGGTTGTAATTTATTAAACCACATGACACACATGAGGTAATTGTTAAGTGTTTGGTGATACCATATATTCAAATATATCTAAAATAGCTTCCTTTTAAAATTTTCCAAAATATTTGAATCCCGTACAAGAAATGCACCAAATAATGTGACTTCTTTTCTTTTCTTTTCTTTCCAATGTAGAGTAGATATCTCGTCACACTTGAAGCACAATTCTCCACTTAACTTACTATGTACAACTACGATTAAATGAAAAAATAAATTTCAAAAATCCCTCCCCATCCCCTACCCCTGCCACAGGTAATAAATTTATGTAAATAATATTGGAATCATGCTGAAAAGAAGATGATTTCACCTTTTTTAAGTAAAGGTATCAAAGTTACAATAAAATAGATAGTGTCAGAAAACCATTGCCCTTGGAGGGTGCTCGGCTAAGCTTATTTCAAATAGTATAATTTCCTACATCTTATACTGTTAACTATCCCATATTGAATAAATATTGAGATGTGGTCTACCTTATAAAGGCTTTGGCAACCCTCACTTCACAAGCTAGCTTTCAGGGTTGAGTAAGGCCCAAGCCCCTAATATTTCTATATGGTATCAGAGCAAACTAGGTCCTGTATTATTAATTGGGCTCCCCGCTATACTACTTTCACTCTCCAGGTTGTTTTCCGTATATTTGAGCTTGGGCGTGAAGGGGCGTGTTAACTATCCCACATCAAATAAATACTGAGATGTGGTCTACCTTATAAAGGCTTGGGTAGCCCTCACTTCACTAGCTAGATTATGGGGTTGAGTTAGGTCCATGCCCCTAAATTTATACACAGTATTAGAAGCTAGGTCCTGGATTATTAATTGGGCTCCCTACTATACTACTTTCACGCTCCAAGTTGTTTTATGTATATCGAGGATGTTTTAGGAGCTTATAAGATGATGAATGTTATAAAAATAGTTATAAAAGTGTTTGGATAAATAAGATGGGTGTAACTTATAAGATGTTAGTAGTGATCATATTCTAATTAATTTGGTTGATAAAACAAAAGAGTTCTATAGGATCTTAAATATAACTTGGCACGTCTTTACTTTTAAAAAGAAATTAGAAGCTCCTAAATAAGATGTTTATGAGCTTAAAAGATCCTCCTTTAAAAATTTTCTAAAACACCTTATCGCATCTTAAAAATTCTTAAACATCTCATAAGATGGCTTGAGGAGTTTACAAGTTTTACCAAACAGCCTCTTAGTATTAAACTAGAAATACCACGCATATGAATTTTGCTAAAAATTTATGAGATTCACGAAAAAATGTTTTAGTATTAATATGTAAAGATGGAGTAATGAGGTAAATAAATCAAAATTTATAGTGGAAATTTTACGATTGATGGTTGTTAGGTCGATATCAACAAATACTTAATAACTAAGCCTCAAGAGATTCACTATGATCTTATACTTTAACAATTTGAAGGCTAGTGAGAAAAAATGAGATTCATCTCTTTGACTTAAAGTGAAGCTTGAAATATATTCAAGCATTTGTTGAACTCTTCAATCCTCCAACGCTAGAAGCTTTCAACACTTCTAGTTTTCAGGTACTAAGTGGAATCCAATTCTTTTTTATAATCTTCTTCCTTTGATTGATTCACTTAGTATTGTGAAATAAAGACTCAATTATTTATCCTCTAAGTTTATCCACACCCAAAGTTATAAGGTGTCAATCATTTTGCAAGAGAGAAATCCTATTAGTAAAAATTTTCAGACACAAGAATATCTAATGCCCCATAAAATCGGCTAGGGTGATGGGGTGGGGGGAGGTTGGTTTATATAGAGTTTTGGGAGTCTAGGAGTGTGTACTAGGGTTTAGAAAGAATATCTAATGCCCCATATATCGATTTTTTTTTTGTTTTTGGTCAAGCCATATATCGACTTTTGAGTTTACAAAGAAAGTTTAAAAAATAGCATGCTCAAAGTCTATTTTTAAAAGAAAAATCCATCTAGACAAAAGACAAAAGTATTGGGAAAAATGTACAAAAGAAAATATAGGGAAGAAGCCACTTAATTAATTCAAATTTCTACTATATCCGACACTAGGGCTAAGCCCAGTGAGGGGGGTTCGAACTTGGCACTATTGAGGTCTCGGGTTTGAACTTTCTTGTCCTCTCCTCTTCCCTTTTGGGTAAGTTTGTGTGTGTGTGTGTGTGGCGTTTCGATTGGTATTGTTAAGGTGTAACAAATTGATTGTATGAAAAAAAGAAGTCTATTATATCTGAGACTTTAAAGAGTCATGTCTTGATCACGATCATTCTGATCTAATGATAAAGTATAAGCCCAAGTATTGTATTTATAATTGAACTAGACAATAATCATAAAAACCTTATATATGTAGCTTTGTGCTAAATAAAAAAAACTACTCCCTCTGTCCATAATAGTTGTCTCTTTAGGAATTTTTTTTTGTCCCATAATATGTCGTTGTCACATATCAAGAAAGAATCTATTAATTTTTTCCTAATATAGCCTTATACTTTAATTAATATCTTATGCAAATTCCTAAAAAAATTTCAGCAATTTATTAATTGTGGGTGACTCAATTCCTAAAAAATCTCCCAAAAACACTAATTTTCGCATAGTAACCGTTAATTTTATCGCAACAAAACTAATTACTCGTTCAATCTTCCATATTACTAAATGTTCTTTTTTATCCCAACAATTGTTTAATCTTTCAATCTTCCCTATTAGTCATTGTTTTTATCCCAACAACACTAATTAGTGGAGGAAATTGATGAGAGAGAGATTAATGGCCGAAGAGAGAAAATTAGTATCGTAATTTATTAAAAGGGTATTTTATTCAAAATATTTTATATTTAATGTTTTTAATCTATTTCCTTCATTCTTGTGCATAACTTTAAAGCGACGATTATTATGGGATGGGGGGAGTATATAAATTTTCTACAACAAACTACACAACTAGCTAATTGTGACGACCCGGTAATCTGTAATATTTAAATAATTGATTTAAAATCTTTTGCTTCTTGTAAATGTTATTATTACTTGTTGTTTTCAAATTTTCGTCTGCTTTTGCGATTAACTTACAACTTGAACGGTAAAGTGTCAATTTTCGAACTTTCTATGCCCTAAATTGCAATTTTCAAAAATATAACTAAAATATTCTTAATTTCTGAGAAATATACATATAATTTCAGATTTATAAACATTAAATTTCATAATTTTGGAATTTTTCTAAATTAATTATGAATTTTCGGATTTTATGCCCTAAAACCCTAATTTTTGGTTTTTATAAAAATAATAAATACAAATTCGAATTTTTAATAAAATAAAGATATGATTTCAGATTTTATAAGATGAGGACAATCAAAATCAGATTTTATTAGATTTTATTTGATTTTATTTGATTTTGTGTTAATATTTTATTAAAATATCCTACACTAATACAAGATGAATTTCTTCTAGAAATTATGCATTTGTGTGGTCTTCCATTCATCTAGATTCATGACTCATGGATTAGGGTTACACCAAGGCTAGAATAGAGGGGGGAGGTGGAAGATTTCATTTAATTTGGCATTTAATTCTATGCCTAGTTGGGAGATTTGCATTAAATGGAAAGATTTGCATTTATTAAACCTTGGTCCCCAAGTCTTGCCTTCTACCCTCATTCTCCACTATAAATAGGACCTCCCACACACTTCCCCATCCCCAAAAACGTCCTCACACATACACACACTATACTCTCTCTATTTTCTTCCACAAACACACAAATCCCGCCTAAAAACACACCCCCTCACTTACTCTACTCTCAACACCCAAAACACTTCCTATTTATAACCTATCTTCCACCCACATATATGTACACACAAGCCCTTCTATTTTCATCCATATATACCTATAAAGCCTTCTATATCCTCTCTTTTTCCCTAAAAACATTTCAAGGTAGGAGTATTGTTTAATTTCATGAGTAAAGTAGGAATTTAAGTATCTTGTAAGTTTTAGATATTTTATGCTTTCATTTTCATTATAGTATTATGTGAAATTATGTGTCTACGTGCACCTATTCAAACACACACGCACCTTATGGGGTTGAATGATATTTCTACTCAACCGTCGCGTTGACTCCTCCTTTCCAATACTCTTTAGACAGAAATGAGATAGCGGATCAGAGTGGCGCAGCGGAAGCATTTGGAAGCTTTTTACACGATATAGTTACTTTTCTATTCTTTTGAAAATTGTGACTTTTGTATTTTGTACAAATTATATGTGAAAATAATTATTTATACAACTATGAAAATATTACCGTTGCGCGTTTCTATCCAATTTTATTTTATAAATAAAAGGGTATTTTTCCGGGTCGTGACACTAATACTTGACAGTGTATTCATTGTGTAGCTAAAAAAGCACTTCTACAAATACATCTTATATGAATGCTTTTGAAAATTGGTACACTTTATCAAAGGGTCTCGTAGGTATGCATCCTATTACATCTTTGTGACACTCTCAAGCACCCTTAGAGAAAAAAGTTTTTCTGTGACACATGATAAAGTCTCCAAAGCTCTCATATTGTTGAACTGCCATAACTATTTAGTTTAGTGATTGAAGGCATGACTATATCTTGTTTTAGGACACTTTAAATACTTTTAGTACACACTTCAAAATGTCCCCAGATGTGAATAAGAGACACTAAAATGTGTCATTAAACAATAAAATGAGACCTTAAAATGTGTCTCCATATTTAATATAATGACCTTTAGAAGTGTCATAACTGATTAATAATAAATCTTCAAGTAAACGCTTTTCTATCGTAATAGATCTTTAATCACACTAAAAAGTGTTTTTGGAAAGATAAATTAAAAAAAAGCACACAAAAAAAGAAAAATTAAAGGTACCCCTATATATATAACTGGAGATAAAAAAAAGTGTTATAAGAAATACTGAGTTCCTATATATTTTAGACAGTGTATGGAATCATTTTACATGTATATTCACAACTTTCCCTTTTCTGCAATAATAAATAAACTAAGCAACAAACATATACACCAATCTAAGTGACAGTAACAAGGTATCGTGTATCAACCAAAAATGACAAACTCTGATTAAAAACAAAAAATATTCACTCATTCTAAAAATCCAAAAATATTTTAGTATCATATATTTTTCATCATCAACCTATATCTCTTCAAACAAAACAAACTACCAAGAAGTGATTCATGAACTTAACTTACTTGTCTAACTACATTTAAATACATAGCAAAAACTAGACTAAATAGCAAACCTAGACTAAACTTGATGTTCAAATGAAGGAGATTGAAATTTGAATAAGTCCTCTTCCATTTCAACCTATCAATCAAAAAAAGCCGAAAGCATAAATTAGATAATTAATAAAAACAGTAACAATCAGTTCTAAGTTCACATGAGTAAAGAAACATTGTCAAATATTGTGGGAAAGCTATAGTTCTACCAATACCTTCTCCAATAATTACGCATTTTGGTATACGACGAGGTAACTTCTCATTTATATCTACTACAACATTTATATGAACTTTGTACCAATTTTTTTCCCAATTCAACTCCTTCAATCAACATTGATGGATTTAAGCTTTCAAGATGCTATTGCAATAGTTTTTTATGGTTCACCCATACTTTTCAACATTATATTTGCTCCAACATATTTAAAAACATAATTTAACAATAAATCAAATAACGATAACAATTCGACTAGTGTCCCACAAATTCATCAATGTCAGAAAAATGCACCAAGTGAAAATTCTCATCATATGATTAAGGGAAAAGTATAATATATATATTCGTGTGTTATGTCTAACTAGCAAAAAAAAAATCCCATGGAAAAAAAATTAGCATAAAAACACTCATGTTTTTGAAAAGCATCTCACCGCCCCTTAGGACTGACATTTTGTGAAGTAAAGATAAAAAAAAATCTTACCCTCCCTTTTATGTTTAAATATATTAACTCAAATTTATAAATAAATATATACATCATATATATATGAAACATTTAGAAATACATTACAAAAAAATTATAAATACATAGATACATAATATATATATATAGACACACACAAACCTAGCACTATTGCCGTCTACAGTGATTGCCATCCGTCACTGCTGCCATATAGAAAGATCGAGAGTCTCCCAACTACTGCCATCTAGATAGAGAGATTGAGAGAAAGAAAGGGGTAGAGAAATCGAGAGAGAATTGAGAGGGAAAAGTAGTGATAGATTGAGATAGAAAGGGACAGACCAAACAAGAAGGGAGAGAGAATGAGATCGAGATGGAAAAGGAGAGGGAGAGGGAGAGGGAGAGAGAGATGGAGATAGAAAGAGACAAAGAGAGAGGGGGGGGGGCATGATCGTGGTGGAGGAAAGAGTATGATGGTGTCAAGGGGACGAAGGAGGGAGCGTGGAAGGGGGGGCGACGGCGTGGTGGTGGAGGAGGAAGGAGAGTGTGGTGTCTGGGGGTTCACGCCTCGTATACAAAACATACTACTTGTCCATAATTTAGTACATAAAAAGCAACGAAACTTCCTTTATTACACAATCTTGAAAATCATTATGTTCATACAAGATCTCAACACAACTAACATAAACTTAAAATAAAGTTATATTCTAATCTTTTTTCTTCACCAGTCCCAAAATTGGTTATCCACATCAGAGACTTCATAATACTCTTTTGCAAAATGTTAAATTCATATGGTATGAGCGACACTTTGTTCAGTATGGGATCCTTCACATCCAATAGCCATCACTTATCTCTTATTACCTTTTATCTTATCTTAATCTCTTAATGCAATACACTTATGAACACAAAACCATCCAATGAATGATGTGGTGCATGTAGTACATGGATGATCCTTGGAATAAACTAATTAACGGCAACAATATTTAGGCCCCAGTCCTTAACCCTAACTAGGAGGATCATGTGCTACTTAACCCCGTAGCGGCAATCCCAACTAGGAGGATTGACTAGAATTTAACCCCTATTTGGTGGATCATAATTCGAGCTTGTCCCATTCTACCTGAGTGGTGCCAAATCAAGTCTCAATCTTTAAACCTGACTAGGAGGATTATTGTGCTACTTAACCCCGTAGTGGACTCACTCTTTAACCTCGACTGGGAGGCTCGAAGACCACCGTTTAACCCCTGATAGTTGGGTCATTAGCTAAAACAACCATGAACAACGCCCTTTCCAAGTTTCACACATGTTATAGTTTTCTCTTGTTCTTAGAGTTCTGGTTAACTTTCATTCTTTCGCACCAGCTTACCTAGGTGTCTTATTCTGATACTTCCACACTAGTTTAACTAAGCACCTCACACATATGTTTACTTTCAATTGCGCACTAGCCTTCACTCGCTTAATTTCTTTGCTTCTCCGTTGGTTCCTCAGTACCTAGGGGTGTTTAAGTGGCATGCATAAACTTACCTAGTATGGCGACACTACTAATAACAGTCAATTACAATATTCTTAATATTAGACTTGTAACATAAACCATCATGTTGACATGTTTAGCATGGCACATAGTAGTCACTGAAGATCATACTAGGTTGCTAACATGCTTAGAAGTACTGGCTTTGCAATAATCAGACACCATTAGCATTTCATGGGCATCACTTACACGTCATTTCACGTCTTAGCATTCAACTTAAAGACTTAAACCATGCTATGTAGGTGATAGGAAACAACTTATAGACCATTTCAAAAGCTTGTGAGTTAGGCTAGTAAGATGGTCAAAACCACTTACATACATTTATCGTCTTAGCATTGATAAGAAGAATTTAAGCAATACTATAAAGACATTCAAAAATCACTATAGTTATCATCTTAGCACTGATAACAAGAATATAAACAACACAATAAAGATGTTCGAGAACCACTTAACGCCATTAATTCGCTTTGCACTTAATCAGGTTTATGGTCTTGAATTCAGACTTGAAATATCATAACAACTATTATTGCTCCTTTTTATTTCTTAACTTACAATAACCTAAATCTTAAAATTATGATATTTAGTGTTAATAGATATACTGGTTTGTTAAACGCTTTAATGTGGTCACCTTCTCACATGGTTCAGCTAGCCAGCATCCGCATGCACTATCCTTGGCTGCGCAGTGGCCTCGGCACATGCACGCATCTTTCCCATAATTGCAGCACACTGTCACACAGTATGCTCGTGTGATATCCTGTATTGCTCTGCGTCTAGCCATATCCTGTTATGCGGTGATCTCATGTCCGTGCACGCTATCGCATGGTGGGACTCGACATACTAGTGTGATAGCATGTGTTGTAGGCCTCGGCTGGCGTACTATCGAGCGATGTGCCTTGGTCCATACGAGTGCAGTGTAGTTCGTACAATGCCCTAGCACTCACCAACACAATGTGTGCAGTGGTTGGGTGCTCATGCATACGCGTCATGCACGGTGTTTGCTATATCTATATGCGTGTTCCAGCTTGCTTGGGTGCTGTAGCGCTATAATTTTCGTGAGGCCCAGCACGGAAACCCTGCCTGTGCTGCGCCGTGCAGGAGCCGGCTATGTGCGGACACTAACCGCATATGCTAGGCGTCTTGTGTAGTAGGCCAGTGGCCCATGATGCTTGCGCAGGTAGTACGCAACCAATTTCTCCCCCTTCTTCTCCTTACACACAAACCCCATCCAACAAAAATGAATTTAAATACACACATACATGTTTCTGCATATACACACCCCATCTAACTACCCGTCTCTCTTCACGTGGCACAATGTGAGAGGTAGAGCTTGTCGCGCGCAAGCCCTCTTGTCGATTCACGCCAAGTTTGAGCACCAAGGCACTTGCCCAGCTCAGGCTATTGTTGGGCAACATGCATCTTGAACAGCGTTTACCCCTGTCTTGTCTATTCTTGTCGTTTAATCAAACAACTTATTCATTTTACATAGTAATACCAATATTATGATGAAAATGATTTGGGTACAAAGTAAATTAAAATAAAGCTTACCGTTTGTCAAATCTCTACTCAAAGATTGCTAGCATATTCCTCCGTACTCCTTCCTTTCCTTTTGATAGATGAGATGGGCGTAAGAAAGGGTGGAGTGGAATTAGCCTTAAAACCTTTTGAGGATTCTTTTTGTAAAACACAACAGAATAAATAAAAGTTTTAAATACAAATGCTTTGCTTGAAAAATGTTACTGGTCTGGAAGAACTAATGATAGTACAAGTGAAAGTATTGACGTAAAATATGCAAGGCAATAAACCAACACTGATTTATCCTAGTTCACCCAATCGGGGTACGCCCATTTCCAAAGTTTTCAATTAGGATAACTTGTTAACAATGAATGGTATTAGTACAGTTACAATATAAGTTCCAGTATAACAGGTAAATATCAATTGAGAGTTCAAAACTCTTGATATACAGTGATACAATAAAAAATTTAACCAGCTTCTGAAGTGAGGTAGTGTGGTTGGTTTTGGCGATTAGTTTGTGGTTGAACACTTCTTCCAAGACCTTACTGTAGCATGCTTAAACATCCTCTAAATATGTAGCTAGAACTTTCAGTGTATCCTGTAACTCCACGACCCAGCAACACTTCACAATTCAATTCACTTCCAAGAAATTCTTGTGCTTGAAATCTTTATCTTCGCATTGAAAGTCCATTGAGAAAAGAAAAAAATGCAAACAAGAATTATATGATGGTAAGAGTCTTGAAATTGAACTCCATACTATCGTTTTACTAATAATAAGACTCTTGCTCAATCACTATTTTAAGACATAAGAGTCGACTTTTAAATATTCATAAATCCAACAGCTATATCAATGACAAAAATGATGGAGCCATTGATGTCTCAATTCCAGCCGAACAAATCAATTTCGAACAGCTATATTGATGATAAAAATGGAAAGAGTCATTGTGGTCTTAATTCTAGCTAAACAAATAAAGTTCCAAATAGAAATTAAGGTTCAGATGGAAACTAAAGTTCTATACAGAAACAAGGTTGGAACTAGATAAGTTCCTAGCGTCATTGATGCATTCAAATAATTCTAAGTCAACCTTACCAAAATTGCGACGACTCAGTAACTTCTATTGTTATTATTAATATTTTACTTAGGATTTATTTCCATTATGAGACAATTATTGTGTGAATATATGTGATTTGTGAATAAATGTGCATTACACTACATGCATTTTATAAAATGTGAGTATTCCATCATTTGCTTTCTTAGCACTTGAAAAATGCAAAGTATTAATTCCTGAAAATTTTATTATGATTTTCGAATTTTATTATGAGTAAAGTTATTATTTTAATATTACTTTATAACTTAGACCTTATAGTTTTAATTTTGAATGGTGATTATTATTTTTTGAAAATTTATTTAAATATATATTTTTGGCTTGTATTTATTTTATTTTCGAATTTTATAAATAAATTATACAATTTTCTAATTTTATAAATACAACAATATATTTTATGGTTTTAAATGTATAATTTTCGAATTTTAATTATTTATAAACCTAATTTTCGGATTTTAATTAAATGATAAATATAATGTCTAAAGTTTTAGTATATTTTATAATTGTTTTGCAAGAATATCTCCTCTAATACATATATTAGTGGTAAATTATATATCTACACAAACACACACACACACACACACATCCATATATATACTAGTGGTAAATTGTATATCTACATATACACACACACATCCATATATATACTAGTGGTAAATTGTATATCTACATATACACACACACACATCCATACATATATTAGTAGTGATTTATATACACACACACACACATCCATACATATATTAGTGGTGATTTATATATCTACATACACACACACACACATCCACATATATATACTAGTGGTAAATTATACATCTACATATACACACACATGTCCACATATATATACTTGGTAATATATATATCTACATATACACACACATGTCCACATATATACACTTGGTGATATACATATATATATATATCTACATATACACACACATGTCCACATATATACACTTGGTGATATATATATATATCTACATATACACACATATGTCCACATGCACATATATATATATATATATACTAGGTAGTTTTCATCACACAAAAACACACACTAAATCCCGCCTACAACCTCCACACCCACAAAATCTTGCACTTCCAAAATATGTATCACACTATATCATTGGCATACCTTCCCATATACCTATATATATAATTACCCCTCTTTCTAAACATATATATAGACATATTAACCTTTCTACATATATATACACACTGTTACATTTACAAACTCCTTTCAAAACCCCACTTTCTTCTTACATCTTTGAACACCTACATATATACATATATCCTTTCTACATATATATTTATATATACTTATCCCTCCACTTATAAATATATATACACACATTAGTATCAATTTTGGAAAAGGTAGGAATATTGCATTAATTTCCTAAGTAGTGTAGGAAAAGTTCTAATCTTATTATTTTTCTAGTAGCAAAATCTCTATATTCATTATGTGATCATTATATGAATAATTATGTGATTATTATTTTAATTACGTGAGCATATGTACAAAGTTGTGAATATGTGATTCTTATTTCTATAAGTTGTTGTAGGTGATCGTGATTTACATGAGTAAAAGTATGTTTAAATTTATGCTAATATTTTATTATTTTAAAGTGAGTTTTATAAACATCCATATGTAATTTTGTAGACAAAGCTTTTATCAAAATATGTTTGGCTTTATCAAAATATGTTTTAGTGACAAACACTCAACTTTATACGAACATGGAAGCATGTCTTCTATGAATTATGTGTTATGTGTGAAACTTGAATTGTGTGAATGGGTCCATACGTGTTGGAATGGTCTGGGGGGTGTTCTGCCAGGACATACTATTGAGTAGCCGAAAGAGTTCACAACCCTTCCATCTCCTAATCCCCCTTAGGTAGACGGAGGGATCTACTCACGAGAGAGGGTCGTAGGACAATACTAGGCGTATGCCCGGGATACGACCATTGGAGGATAAGGCTGGCGGGAGAAATGTGCTGGTTGTTATTTCGGCCCGGGTAGTTATAAGCGTCACTGTCAGGTGACAAAAGGTAGAAAGTGTGAAATACGTGTTATGTGTGTAACTCATGTGCAAATAACACACACAAGCACCTTAGGTAATTATATGATATTTCTACTCAACCGTCGCGTTGACTCCTCTTTTCCAACACTTTTTAGACAGAAATGAGCGGAGGCATTTGAGGGACACAATGGAAACCATGGGTGTTTTAAAGCATTTTACTTAATAAAGTTACTTTTGTATTTTGTGATAATTGTAACTCTTGTATTTTGTATACGTTTTATGTAAAAAAATTATTAGTTATGTTTAATAAAATATAAAGGAATATCGGGGTCGTTACAAAAATGATAAAGATATGGAGCATGTGTATACTAATAATATGGAAAGCAATCAAGTTTTATCTAAATCTCTATCAAAATTTAAAACATGTGTTAATTGGTATTAAGAAAAGATATTATTCAACCCAATCTTAATCTTTCCAAACCAATGAAAACATGTCATAATATAAAAAAAGGAAAGAATATTTTTTAGTAAATCATTTGACTTTGAAGATTAAGAGTACATCAAATATCTTGAAAGTATCAAAACATACCTTAGTAGTACCAAAGAGGTCAACACCTTTCAATATTCACGTCAGCTAGCACTCAAACTCTTGACCTATATATGGGAAATGAGGAGCTTTGCACTAGGCTACTTGAGGAAATCTTATTGCCTTTTGGTTTTAATTTGTACTAAAATTGTAGGGTATCACAGGTGTTGGGGGGGGGGGGAGGGGTGTGTTTTGGTGGAGAAAGAAGGTGGGGATTTTCTGTTACTTTTTAAATGAAAAATAAAAAAATAAATAAAATTAAATTGTAAGGGTAAAAAGGTCATTTAATCACAGTCAATGAACATGTAATACATGAGGGTTTTTTATGCTACTTTTGAAAAAATGAGGCTTTATTTTTAATTTTTTTCACAGGTCTTCTTTCTACTAATTAGGCATAACACATGGGCATAAATTACATTTTACTCTATTATTAACAACAAAGTATATGGGATTATCACAATACAATATTTCTTGCCAATATTATCTACTTATCTATATAATTTAAGCCAAAATGCATCTTATATGATGAAACTAAGAAACTTCCAAAATAAGAAAATGAAACTTGAACTATACGACAATCAACACAAGATGATGAGTCTTCGATATCCTGCCAATGCTTGATATTTAATATCAATGAGGAGGCAGTCAAGTGGTAAGATGATGACGAAGGGACTTACGTAGTATCTAGTGGAATGTTAGTACTTTCCGACCTATGCTTGTTTAATCTCAGAAGTTCTTGTATTTGTCTGGTCTACACTTGTATTTGTTTTTGTTGCCCTTATATTTGACAATCTTGTTCATAAGCTCTTTTCTTCAATGAATTAATTTCAACTTGAGATATCAATTTAGAATTTTTTACGCTAGGCGATTCTTCATATATGTAAGAAAGAGCAACACCGAAACTAAATGAGCACTCTTTCCCACTTACCTAGTCCATTAACTTGAAAATAAATGTCATTGTGTTTTTACTTTTGAACCCGGAGTAAGTTCCATTCTCCTCTTATTTGTTTTCCCTTGCAAGTCAAGTTTTATTAAATGACATAAAATATGATCGAAGAATAAAAGAATATAATTAAGACTACAAAAAATAGCACTCCTAATCACAAATATTAGAAATAAGATATTATTACCAATCTATCCATAACAATTGGATCAAATGCATTCCCGTATTAAGTGAAATGTTTTTCAAAATGGTCTATTCTCGTCAGCTCGTTATTTGTTGAATCACAATCCATTTCACTGCCCCATCTCTTTCAATAGCTTCTCCATGTCTTTCACTAGCAATAATCCTGGCTTCATTCTACATATAAATGAGTTCATAAATATGTTTTCACTGGAAGTTATAATTTTTTATTAAAAATGAAATAATTACCTTAAGTTCTTCAATTCGAGCAAAACTTCCCCAATAACCTACATCGTTTTTCTTTTTACTATGTTTTCTTTGTTTCGTATACTTTCATCATGAACACACATAGTGATCATGTTTTAACGTTAATAGCATTTTGATTTCTATTTGAATAACATAACTAGATTAATGATAACAATAATTCATTTAAACATGAAAAAGTAAAGTTGTTACCTTGCTCGCTGACTATTCTAATGAGTCACCAAGTTGTCATTCATATAGAGAGACCCTTTCATCTTCTATTGCAGGTCCCCAATTTATGTTCTCCTCCAATGGCAAGTTTGGATCAAAAAATTTGTCCTTCAATCGGTTCTTCCAACTCCACTACTAGAAAAAAGGCATTTAGCCACGGATTTTAGCCACGGATTTGGCAAAAAATCCGTGGCCGAGGAGATTAGCCACGGATTGGCCACGGATTAGCCACGGATTTTTTCCGTGGCTAAAAGTGGCGTGGCTAACCTTCGCAACGGCTTTTTAGCCACGGCTGGGCTTAGCCACGGCCAAGCCGTGGCCAAGCCGTGGCTAATAGCCACGGGCAAACCGTGGCCAAGTTTGGCCACTTTTTTCTAGACATAGCCCAGCCGTGGCTAAGGGCCACGGATTAGCCACGGCCAGGCCGTGGCCAATCCGTGGCTAACAGCCACGGATTAGCCACGGTTTGGCCGTGGCTAATCCGTGGCCACTGGAAAAAAAAAAAAAAAAGCTAATTACGCCCAAACCCGCGACCCAACCCGGACCCGCGACCCAACCCGGACCTGAAACCCGCGCCCCAACCCAAGCTTTTTTTTTTGCGCTTAAGGAGATTCGAACACGGGACATCAATGTTATAAATGGAGCATGTAACCGTTGCGCCAAGGGAGTTCTTTGGTTATTGATTGATTTGTTTTATACTTAAACTATATTGTTACAATATTTTAAACTAAAATTATCTAATAAATTTCATTAGTTTTATCAATTTTTTTAATTTAATTTTAGTAATTTTTATAAATTATTAACCAATTATTTTTTTAAAAAAAATAAAGATATTTACCTTTGACTTTATCGTTCAATATTCAACTTTTTTTTTATGACAAATATTTAATAAACTAATATATCAAAACAAAAATTATAACAAAAGTCTATTTATATAATTTATATTTAGATAATAGCAACTTTAATTCGTGATAATTTGTCAATATCTTCGTATATGTGTGGTATTATATAATATATGTCAAGTATATATATCATATATATATATATCAATATATGTATCTATTTTAAATATGTCCATGTTTATATGTATCAATATATATATATATATATAAATGTCCAAGTATATATATTGATAGATATGTATCTATTTTAAATATGTCCAAGTATATATGTATCAATATATATATAAATGTCCAAGTATATATATGTATCAATATATATATGTATCCAAGTATATATAGATAATTTATATTGAGATAATTAAAATATCAATAACAAAAATTTATCCGTGGCTAATTATTTTTTTTCATTTTTTTTTGCACCACAGATAAATTTATATATATATATATATATATATTGATACATATGTAAATTTATATTGATACATATATTTATATATATATCCAAGTATATATGTACCAATATATATATATATATTTGTGACTAATCCATGGCTATATTTATATATATATATATATATCATGTATATATATACATATGTTCAAGTATATATATATCAATATATGTGTATATATATATTTCCAAGTATATATATCATATATACACATATCAATATACGTATATGTCAATGTGTATCTCATATATATTAATATATTATATGTACATTCTAATCCTCTTATATAGTCTATATGATATAAGTATATATCTATATAGAACATATCTAATATATGTTATAAATGTAGTGTACGTATATATAGATCCAATATATATATATATATATATCTAATCATATGTACTATATATGATCAATCATCTATATGAAATAAACATATATTAGTGTATTATATATCTAATATATGTTATATATGTACTTATACATCTAATATATATACAGCTAATTATATATAAATACACATATATATAAGTATATCTAATCTTATACGTATGTAATATATCGAATCATTTATTATATATATCAATATATATAATATAATATATATATATATTACTTAAGTATAGCAAAAATTAATTATTAAACAAAAAGTTAAAGTGGTGTAGTGGTTTCATGCTCTAACTTTAACTAACAGGTCAAGAGTTCAAATCATATTTGTTGCAAAAAAAAAATAAAATTTTTAGCCACGGTCTGGCCGTGGCTAAGGGCCACGGTTTAGCCACGGTCTGGCCGTGGCCAAATTAGCCACGGCTAGGCCGTGGCCAAGCCGTGGCTAACCATTGGCGGCAAAACTGGCGCCAAATTTAGCCACGACATTTAGCCACGGGTAATCCGTGGCCAATCCGTGGCTAAAGCTCAAAAAAAATTTTCACCGAAAACCGTTGCTAATCCGTGGCTAATCCGTGGCTAATAGTCACGGATTAGCCACGGATTTTTCCCGTGGCTAAAATCCGTGGCTATTTGCTCTTTTTCTAGTAGTGCTCTTCCATTTTTTTTCCCCAAATTCATCAATGCCTAGTGCTCAAATCTAGAGGCATCGTCAAACTTTTTCTAAATTAGTTAAAATCCATTATTTAGCATTGGGTTTGAACAAATGAAAATTTAAATAGTTTGAGAAGTTATTACCGTGACAATTTCTACCAATCTCATTTTTACAATTGGTGAAACTTTATGTCAAGTTGGAGCATCAAGCCGAACAGTTTACCATTTTACACTAAGGTGGCGAGAAATTCAACAAACGTTGATTTATTTTGACTAATAGAGTGTCCATACTTGTGAAACTTAACATGTTTGCGGCTTGTTATCCCCAAACACTTGGAAGGTGAGTGGGACCTCTAGCTTTCTTTTTCTCAACAGCATTACTTGCAACATGATATATTGAAATAAAAAGAGATATTGTTGAAATTTTCGGACATAACATAACGATATATAGCTATCAAAAAACAATAATTTGTTGTTAATAAGTATTAGAAATTACAATTGCTCATGTATAGAAAAATATAGAATCACACTCACCCCCTTGAGAAAATGCAATAGAATTATAATTAACCCCACCCCCCCTCCCCCCAAAAAAAAGAAAGAAAAACTTAAATGAATTAGGTTATCTTGATATCAACATACGTAAAATTCAATTTATAGGAATGTTATTGGCTAAAATATCCATCACGACAGCACTAACAAAATTCACTATTGTTCAAATAAATTAATATACTGGAAATAAAGAAACTAGCTAAGGCTTAAAGTCCCGTAACAAAGTAACAACAAAACTTGCTTTCTCTACACAATAAAGAATAGAACCAGCTTTCACTAAATTCATAATATACAACAATCAATAGTGGCTAAATAATAACATACCCCATTTATCTATCTTAAGTAAACCATTCACTTTACCCGAAAGAAATAGATCTTCCATCAATATGAATTTAGCACGTATCCTCAATGTTCTCATGCACTTCATTATCAACTTCATTTATATGTAGCTCATATGGATTTTGATGAACATTCGTATTCTTGGTGGGTCTCCCACTACTAATTGCTAATCATCACAATAAAACCAAATAATTCATGTCCTGTAATTCATAAGTAGTTTAGAAACTTAATAGATAGTAAAATGAATCTTCAATTTTAACAATGAAAAGTTTTTGCATAAATTGTGGCATTGAATATAGTTTAAAAATTGCTTGAAAATAAACTAGTGGTTGTATGAAAAACCGTAACATACCAAGTGTATCCTCATGCACTTCATTATCTATCCCAACATTAATATTTCTAGTGCATCTAACATGACAAGTGCCTATCTTTATGGAAACACAAGTTGAGCTTCTATAGTTTAAAATTTTTAGATTTCATCACTAAAAGCAAATAAATTAAATTGCCGTACTCTAGGTATTATTCTTAGTAACATCATTATCCATCACATGTTTTTGCAACCCTGATGGATGCTCAATGCAACCAATTCTAGTGCGCTTATGACAACATGGCCTTGGAATGTCTATAAAACAAAAATTAGATATTAGCACTAGTATCAACTATATATCAAATCTAATAATTGAAAAAAACATACCAAGCATATTTTGATGTTTTCCAAAATTTTGACTTCTTAATGTTTTGCCATAAGAAGTTCTTTCAATCTAGCAATGTAACAAAATAATAATTATACAAGTGCCAATACTATGATATCCAACTTAAAAAAAAGCAAGAAATGAGTAAAATTAAAACAAAAGACTAAAAATATGTTTAACATGAGACAAGTAAAAGTGATTGTTCCTAGAAAGAAATGTCATGCAAAATGATTCTAAAAGGTTAAAAAAATAGTTGTCCAAAACACCCTTTCAAAATCAACATCTTTGCTCATATAGATCAACCATTTTAATTTAATAAGATATACACTGAAATTCCAGGCATCCCTTTGCGAATCTAAACACCATCTTCATCTTCGTTATGGGTTGGTTAGCACATGTTTCACTTTGTAAGATAGTATTAACACCATCAGTTGACAAGGATGTTGCATCATCAAACTTGTCCCTTGCTTTAGTTTTAATCACAACATGTCAATTTTTCTTTGTGTGATCTTGCACATAGAAAACTTGCTCAACTTGAGAGGCAAGGGCAAATGTCTCATTTTGATGCTTTTTTTTTTGAGAAATTAGTTAAGGTGAATCCATCTTCATCCTCTTCTAATATCTTTCTAGTAGACACCCAATAACAATCAAATAGGCCAACTCTCTCCCACATGTATAGTCAGGCTCAATTATATCTTTCATGACCACATAATATGTCACGTCTTCTAAGATAGACCTTTCATCTTTTTTTCTTGCAAAACTAGTTGTTGCATTAACGATCACCCTAATGTTTTGAGTTTTTCTCTTCTTCTCCACCTCTTTTGAATGAAGCCAAAAACTGTTCACAATAAAACCTTTGCATCACTTGCATATGGGCTAGGTCCTCTTGAAAAATGTATAAAATCACTATATTTGAGATCATCTTCATTGATATTCAAACATTCAAGGCAGAACATGAAACCAAATTCTCAAAGACTTTATAAGTGAAAAATCACAATGAAACATATCTCATATATTATAGTATTATAAAAAATCCAACTTACTTGACTCTCAAACCAAAAAGGAAAGAATTCGCTTTGAATGCACTTGATTTCATGTTCTCTACTATGGTTTTTCTTAGATCTTACCAGATCTTCATGTTGTCTACATAGGTTAAAAGAGTAACTTAGTGATAAATTAGTTAAAATGTGATAAACCTAAATTAGAGATTAACTTACTGCTTATATGATTTGACATTGTTGCAATTGAATAGTACATATCTATGTGCTTTTTGTGAGGGTTTCATTATCCAAAATGATGTCTTCTCATTTCCATGTCTCAACTTTTTCATTGAAGTACAAAGATTAGAATGTGAAGCATTTTTTTGCTAAGTGACCTTCAACAGTTGAGCCCCTTCAATTAAGATCTGATATGCACGTATAACTTTAAAGTACTTAAGTACCTATGAAATATAAATATGTAAACATAATTATAACGTGACTGAGAGAAAGTGAGAAATAAAGTAAATAGTAATTTAGGTAACAATATTATCTTTCTATTGGATACTTCCAACAAAAATGTACTAGTCCAACTAACTTTGCCTTAGTAACAAAATCAACAACCAAATAAAAAAGTGATATAAAAAATGGAGGAAAAATTTCCTCAAGATCATAAAGTATCACTGCAATATCCTTTTCCACTCGATTTACTTCTCTATGATTGAATGTCTTGTAACATAAATCTTTGAAGTACCAATTTAATTGAATAAGAGGAAAACGTATTGACTTAGGTAACAATTTATGCAAGGAAATTGAAAGTAGTTCTTGTGTTAATATACGATGGTTGTGACTCTTAAGGCTAAAAATTTATATTGGTTTGAAAAGAACACATCTTAAAATATTTGAAGGATAACCATCTGGAACTTTCATTACTTTCAATATCCTAGAAAATCTTTCCTTCTCATTCATATCTAATGTGAAAGAAGATGATGGTATCCATTCCTTGTCTAACTGATCAAGAAAGGATGAAGTCCTGGATGTATGCCCATGTCTTGTAAATCTGAACGTGCATTGTGGTTATCTTTGATTTGTCAGAATCCAACAACGTGTATGATAATCCCTAAAACTAAGCTCATTAGGCTTTGGTAATACAGAATGACCTAAAAGGTAAAAGGCAAGATAAAATGCCTAAAAAAATGAGCTTAAAACCGTAACAGGCCCTGGATTCCCTCATATTGTGGCCCAGCTAGAGAAAACCCAGTCTGGAGGAACCCTCCCCAAACTTCCTCATCCAAAAGGTGAACCAAGTCTAAATTTCATCCACCACAAATCTACATGGATAAAGGCTAAAGACCATGTCCTCTAAATAACCAAAGCCTACAAAATAGGCCCATGATTATCTTCGAATCCTAACTACCCTAGAAATTTGATGGAATCACCTTTCAACCGAACTTCTAAAAATCAGCCTTTCCCTTGATTTGGAGGAAGCAATCCAAGGGAATCATTGGGTAGACGATTCTAGACCTTCCCTATAAAAAAGATACCACCTCCTATTTGGTGAACATGTTTCATTTACATTATAACTTAGACTCTCTTTAGACTCTACAACATGCACTCAGTTCACTCACTCAAGCTTTGAAATTAAACACACTACATATATACACATTTTTACTTTTGTATAAAGTACCAATAATCTCTAATGATTGCTTTGTGTCATTGGTCTGACTTAGGTATCTTTTGGTCCATTCTGTTTTTCCACTAAAATATTATCATTTAAAAAAATGAATTTAACTTTGAACCAACATCTCTATCCTAAGAAAGATGTAAAATTCTATCAGGAAGTTAAATAACTAGTATAACATTGAAGAAGAGCTAAATTCTTTTCATCGCAAATCATTTCCACATTGGATCTACATCAGATCAATTATTTTGTAAAATTTATAGTAGTTAAAAGTTAAAACAAACAAAAAGTATAGGTTTGAAGTGCAATGAAGAAAGGTACTAATAAAAAAAACTCTTCCGCATGCTTCTCTGTACTGGTTTATACAACTTTCCCTTTAAATTCATTTTACTTTTGTGGGATTTGTTTTGTGAAAATTGTCACAAAAAATATGTCCATTCTTTTTTTGATTTTGAGTGGGATTATTGAATTAGGAGAAAAAAAATAAGTTTTTAGGCTAATGCCAGTTTATTCGTACACAAGTGATATTTATATTTGCATATAAATTATAATAAAAGGACTTTGTTAAGCTTAAGGGAGATTACTTAAATATAAGTGAGATTTATAATGTTAGATTTCGTTAGAACTAAAGTTTTCCACTATTCACTTGAATACTCTTCTAAGTGGTATGAAAATATTCATTGTATTGCTCAGTTTCTGCCCACCATTAATTTTGGGTCCTGTGTCTAAAGCCTTAGGGAAAACCTTCACATTTTTGAAACATTGGATTCTCATCATTTGTTGAGTGACTTAATTGACATTGTTCCTTCTACTCGGCCAATCACGACACATGGGGTTAATGTTTACCTCATATCAAATATTTTGTTTTGCTATTTTTAAAATTTTCATCCTAACATTTATTATCTTTTAAACACAATGACCAACAGATGTACCATGCACTATTTTTTGTACAAATATATATGCTTTTGAATTATTTACCTAATTTTTTTGTATGTTTATTTTATTGATTTATTTTTCCTACTCAAAATGTAATATTTATCCATATAATATATATTAAACAAAATATGGTGGCACTGTATGAATATATTGTAAGGATTGGAATTGGCTAATTGTGTTCTATTGATCAAGAATGGTACAAAATATATACACTAATATGTATCAATCTATTCCTATAATTATGTCAGCATAATAGCGCACAATAAAATCAAATATGCTATATATAAAAACTAGCCAAATAAAGCGTGGATGAGAGAAAGTCAATGAGCGAATAAGATCCTCAAGGTATTGTATATGAACACTAGATATTCTCTAAAACTCCCCCTCAAGTTGGAGCATGAAGGTTGAAAATGCCCAATTTGACCCATAGCTCATGTAATTGATCACAACCAAATGCTTCAATAAATATATTAGCCAATTGGTTTCTTGAAGAAATAGAGTGTGTGGCAATAGTCTGTGATTTAATGTGTTGTCGGATAAAATGTGTGATACCCCAAAATTTTAGAACAAATTTTAACCGAACGACTAAGAATTCCCTATATAGCCTAATGGCAAAGCACCTCATTCTCTATATGCAACGTCAAAAGTTTGAATGCTAACTGGTTCTTTGACGACCCCGAAATCTTTTATTATTATTATATTATTATTATTATTAGTATTATTGTTATTATTATGATTATTATTATCATTAGTTGTTACATACATGCGTACATTGTTAATTACAAAATGTACTAGGCTACATTACATAACATAAATGTACATCCAACAAAGGAGACTATCGAATTGCTAGTTCTACTATATGTACACAGCAAAACCCCAAACCACCAACTACAGGTACGCAGCAGAAATCCTACATCTTCCTTCCTAGTAAAATGCTTCAAAAGGTTCCTACCACCTTTGACGACCCCGAAAACCCTTTATTATTATTATTATATTATTATTATTAGTATTATTGTTATCATTATGATTATTATTATCATTAGTGGTTACATACATGCATACATTATTAATTACAAAATGTACTAGGCTACATTACATAACATAAAGGTACATCCAACAAAGGAGACTATCGAATTGCTAGTTCTACTATATGTACACAACAAAAGCCCAAACCACCAACTACAGGTACGCAGCGTAAAACCTACATCTTTCTTCCTAGTAAAATGCTTCAAAAGGTTCCTCCTCATCATCATCATAAAGGCTAGCTTCGAAAGCATCTAAAGCATTATATAACACGAAATCAACATACGTTGAGTAGAAATATTTCTTTATACACATAAGGTGCTCGGTTGTTAAGTGCACATTAGTTACACATAGCACACATATAATTTCACACTTTCTACCTTTTGTCACCTGACAGTGACCCTTATAACTACCCAGGCCGAAATAACAACCAACACATTTCTCCCGCAAGCCTTATCCTCCAATGGTCGTATCCCGGGCATACGCCTAGTATTGTCCTACGACCCTCTCTCTTGAGTAGATCCCTCCGTCTACCTAAGGGGGGATTAGGAGATGGTAGGGTTGTGAACTCTTCCGGCTACTCAATAGTATGTCCCGGCGGAACACCCCCCAGACCATTCCAGCACATATGGGCCCATTCATAGAATTGCAATTTGTTCACACATGCACATAATCTTTGGAAGTTTGTATTATAGTTTAGTAAAGTAAGCTCCACACTTATAAATGAAAGCTTTATATTTGCTTATTAAGCATATTTACTTAGAAATGTTAAATATGTAAATAGCTAGTAGCAAAAATATGTAAATAGACAAATATAAATATAAATATATAAATATAACTAGTATGAATATGTAAATATAAAGATTAAAATATAATTAGTATAAATATATAAATATATAGATTAAAATATAACTAGTATAAATATATATAAATATATAGATTAAAATATAAGATATATAAATATATGAATACTACATATATATATACCTATATAAAATATAGATAACTATATATATAGATATGATAAGAATCATCTACATATACATATAAAACTAATAAAATGAATATAAGTATATATATACATATACGTAACATTTATATATATATATATATATAAAAGTAGTTTAACATATAACTATATATATAATTATGCTATCATTAACATATAATGAAATTAGTTAAATGAATTAATAATGACACTTTAAATATTTATATATATATATATAATCATCTAATCACTTACTAAAACCTTGAATAGGTTTATATATATATGTAAGGACTAAAGTAGGCATAAATCTATAGTATAAAGAATAATAAAAGTTCTATTTATCAAATAATAGATATGTGGAGCTTTCTTTACTAAGACTTTCAAGAACAACATAGGATATTCCCTTAATAGCTCAAATAAAGTATCATGGTCTCATACTACTTCATATAAAGCATAGAACTCACATAATAGCTCAAATAAACATAAGAATTTCATATTATTGCAAAAAGGGCACAATAATCATAGTTTTTACAAGAAAGCATAGTAAGCACATAGTACTCCAAATAAGCATATTAATCACATAATATCTTCAAGATCATGCTCACAAGTCTGTCCATCCTTCAACTTCCTCCCAACAAGAGTTATAATATGAAAAACTAACCATAAAGCTTTAAAGTAACATGAATATGGCAAAATAACTAAAATCCTCAACTTGGAGGCATGTTTGGCAACAGCTCTCACTCTAGGCCATTCAAGCTTGATCTTTTACATTGCTTGGGCACAAGAGTATGGAAGCTTGCCTATTCTTCACAAGAAAGAAGAAGAAAACCTCTACTTAAGGCATAAAGAAGTGTTCCTACCTTAGTTTCTTCAAATAAGTGTAGTAGTTTGGAGAGAGTGTAGTGTTTAGAGGAAAAATGGAAGAGAGAGTGAGGGTGGCAGCAAGGGGCACAGTTTTGGGGCTGTAAAATAGCTGAAAAATGAGGATTGTGGGTTTATATGGTCTTGTGTATTGATCTTCCAAGTATTAGAGGCAAAGATCTACATATTATATTCATCTAAATACATCTTCCATACATTTATACATGGTTGTATATACATACACCTCACTTTACTAACCACCATGTATATGTATGTGGCTATGTGTGTGTGTATATGTAGCTATATATATCACCACTAATATATATTTATATATGTATATGAGGCTAGGTTTCAAGAGTGTATTAGTAGAGATATTTTGATAGAATATAGAATAAAATCAACTAAAATCAAACAAAACCTATAAAATCTGAAAACTCTTATTTATTAAGTATTTTTATTTTTTATTTCTCAGCAAAACCGAAATTTGGGGTTGGAGAAGTGAAAAAAACCAAAATACCCCTTGTTTTGCCCTTTTTTTCGAAAATTGCCCAAAAATAGAAATAAAATTCTAAAAATTCGAAAATTAATTTTTATAAGTCAAATAAAATCTAAAATATTTATTTATATTATTATTTTCATTTTTTGATAATAATTAAGCATTTTAAAAATTAGATTTCAAATTAAGAACTTAAAGACAATGTTTTTCGAAAACTAGTAAAAATTCTTGGAAAACTAGGTAAAAGTTCAAAATAATCTATTAAATAATTTCTGGGAGTTTAGAAAGATTAAATGCATTAAATTTTAAGAATATTTGGAATTTATAATATTTTCTAAAAATTTATGCAGTAAATGCTCATTTGTTCGCAAATAAAAATCATATTTTTGAATAATAATTTCTATAAAACAATACTTCACAAAATAGTTCTAAAAGAAAATTATTCATCAAAATAATGGACACCCAATGTATAATATAAAATATTTAAATAAAGGATTTTACCGGGTCGTTACAGGTTCACATATTGAAAGAATAAGGAAAATAGTTGTAAATAACCTTCTTTTCAAAGAATAAATGTTCTTTTTTTTATTCTGAATTTTAACATTTGTTAAAAGTGTTGAAAAGAGGCCTTTAATGCCATCAAGAGCCTTAATGGCTCATAAATGAATGAACTTAGACAATAGCACCTAATCACAACCTAAACCATTACACTCACCTCAGCATTCAACCATACACACATGGTTAGCATAGAATGCTCACTCACGAATTGTACACACCCCAAGAGAGGTTTTTGTGGCTTGATGTCTCTAAGTTGTTTTGGGCTAAGGGGCACCGTCGTGCCACATCCCGGATTTGGGGCGTGACAATATCAGTCAACTCATATTTGTCCAAAAGCTTTCCCATCTTCAAAAGGATAATTTCAGGAGTTCATCTTAGCACAAAGACGTTGATTGTTAGTCAACTTAACGAAATGTGGAAATTGTAAGACGACCACAAAACATAGTGGGTTATTGGTAAAAAACGATACAAGGGGGTGTTATTTGTAATTTTGTCTAATAACAATAATAATAATAATAATAATAATAATAATAAATTTGCTTTGACATTGTGTTCACCTATAAAGGGGCACAAGTATGTGCTTATTGAAACAAAGGCCATCAATTTTAGCATCTAATGTATGGCTATTTAAACTGTTATGAACAGTGACAAAAGTCAAATGAGTTGAATCCCTCAATCTCAAACATTCTTAAGTATAAGATGCCAAACTTGGGTACTGCAACATTAATATTGTAGTATGTCAAATAAATGTTTGAAAGATAGGGTCGTGCAACTAGGCACAAATTGATGTCAGACACAAAAGGATGTTTAAATGATCACCACTTCAAAAGCATGTCATATAGATTATGGCACAATTAAATGAGCCGGAGATCTTGGATGTGAATATTAATAGTTAATCCAGCTGGATATAATCTTGAATTCCTCATCAAGTTAATTCACTCTATTTAAAGTTAACAAGTTTGAATTGGTGAAAGAATCTTAAGTGGCAGGGGGAGTGATAAAAGCTAAGGGAAGTGTTCAGCTAGCTCAAACATCTAATTCCATGACTAACAGGGAAAAACCAATAAGTGGAATTAAGAATGGAAAAAGACAAAGTTGTTTGTCCTATAGCTAAGGTTCAGTAGAAAGCAAAGCTAGCAAAAAGGAAAGAGTTTCCAATTGTGGTAAACATGGGCATTAAAAAGGAATTGTCAAGGATATAACTAGTCTAGCTGTAAAACCAACAAGCCATACAGTAAAGAGTTTTCTTGAATGATGGCAAGAGTGCTAGTAGTATAGCAAACATAATTGATATTTTGCTAAATAGAGTACTAATTAATTTTCATAAGATTATTTTTGTTTGTGCCTATTTTTGAACGAAATTGTTTTTTTTCCTGGTAATTTATTAAATCATATTTTTGTATCATATGATAAATATTTTTTTTAAGTGTAATAAAATCATTTATTTGCTTAGGCACAGAAACAAAGATATTCTAACAATATTTAATTTTTCTAATTATACTCTATTGACAATGCTATAGAAAGCTAATACAAGTATACAAGTTTACCATTAAAACTCCCATAAGTGAATTGTTTCAAAATGACCCATCTTTAAGTCTAGAATCATTTGAGATTCAAATTAGTATGGAGTTTTTGAGTATTTCTTCATCTTCATAGATGATAACACAAAATAGGGATATGCACATCTAACGAGACATAAGTTTAGTTATTTGAAAGTTCAAAAGACTTAAGACTGAAGTCGAGAATCATTAGATGAATATATCAAGTCATTTTGATGAGATTAAAATGGTGAATATTTAATGATTGAGTTCTAAGAATCTATAAACTGCAAGCAACATTAGATTTTAACTTATTATACTGGGTTTTCCCAATAAAATGGTGGTGTAGTAAAAAAAAGATTAGAATTTTTACAAATTAGGTGAAGCACATGATGAGTCATGCTACCTAATTTGCTTGTTTTGGAGTACCCTAAAACAAGGGGTGGTTAATTTATTATTTAAAAAGAATGAAGTATTTTTGAGACAAATGCTGAGTATTTTAAGAAAGTATAATAAATGATCACCAGGTAGAAGCAAGTTTGTAATTAAAGTAGATAATGATATTTGATATTGTAGTCTAGATGCCTAATTATTAAGAACATAAATGAGACATGAGATAGATCTGGTGTGGCATTGATGATGAATCAGGTCCACGAGAGCCATGTTATAGTGGGAGGATTATCAAGTCACCTGATTAATAATTTTGGGAAGCTCTAGTGGTTGAGTCCCATGGGTATGATCCTCTTGACTAGAAAGAGGCTCAAACATTTATGGAACATCAATTAAGCAATCAAATCTTATGGATTTGAATAAATGCTGGATGAACCATATTTGTACAAGAAACATGTTGTTCTTAATTAGTATTATATGGACAATAAATTACTTGTTGGGGGGCCATCGTACCTAGTATTAGCAGGGCATATTTTAAATACATGGTATGCATTGGAATTATATACTAACCTACAAAGTTGTTGAGCTTAGACTTAAGAACATAAGTCAGGAATATTCAACCTGTTTATATGTCTCGACCATGGGATAAGCAATCTTTAAGTTTGAAGAGTAAACTACGATAGTGTATTGTTGTTTTTCTCAATATTAAGATTGAGTATGTAGTAGCTTTGGAAGCTACTAGAATGATTAATTGACTTCACAAGTACAGATTTAGAAGCCAATAGTTGGTAAAGCACGCATATAAAGTAAGCATCACATTATTAAAGAATAAGTGTGGGTTGTGGTATGCATTGAAATTATATGCTAAACTACAAAGGTGTTGACCTTAGACTTAAGAACTAAAGTCAAGAATATTCCTGTGATACCCTAACCCTTTTAAGAGGCATATTATTATTATTATTAGTATTATTATTTTATATTGCTACTATTATTGATTATCATTATCTTATTGGGTTTAGGATTATTGCACTACAAGAAAACGCCCATTTTTCGGCGGAATTCTTTAGCGGAATATTCCGCCGAAAATTTTAGGCGGAATTTCGGCGGAAAATTAAAAAAAAATAATTTTTAAAATTTTCTGCGGAATTTTGACGGAAAATTCGGCCGAAAAATTAAATAAATAAAAAACAATAATTCTTAAATAAAAATAATTCAAAAATAATAATTTTGAATTTTCGGTGGAAAATTCCGCAGAAAAATTTCAAAAATAAAAAATAATAATAATAATAATATTTTTTAAATAAAAATAATTAAAAATTAATATTTTGATAATTTTTCGGAGGAAAATTCTACCGAAAAATTTCAAAAATAAAAAATAAAAAATAATAATATTTTTTAAATAAAAATAATAAAAAAATATTTTTTAAATTAAAAATAATTTTAAAAAATAATATTTTTCGAATTTTTCGGCGGATTTTCTGCAAAAAAATAAAAAAATAAATAAAAAATAATATTTTTTAAATAAAAATAATATTAATAAATTTAAATTTTTGATTTGTATTTGAATTATTATTATAAAATGATTATTATTATTATTATTAGAATTAAATGAATTTTTGTATGCTATATATATATATATATATATATGTTTATAATATTATGTATTATATATATGCATTTTACAAAAATTTAAAAATATTAAAATTTTCAATAAATAAAAAACTTATTATTATTATTATTAATTATTTTTATTTGAATTTTTGTCTGCTATAAATATATAATGTAATGAATTATGACAACAAAGTGAAGATAGCTCAACGGTAAGAGAGTTGTTTGCCAGCCAAGAGGGCGAAGGTTCAACTCCTAGTGGCTACAAAACTTGGGACAATTTCGGGTGCGTGTATACACGTGCGCGCGAGTTCGGGGCGAGGTCTCGGATTCAACTCCTAGGTTGGGCGTTTGAAATTTTATTTTAAAAAATATATAATAAATTTCGGCGGAATAATCAGCCGAAAATGTATTTAATTAATAAATAAATAAATAAATAATAATTTCGGCGGGAAATTCCGCCGAAAATTGAAAAGTGACCAAGGTTTATCCGGCGGATTCATTCCGCCGAAATTAATTTTTTTCGCTGAAAATCCGCCGATAATTCTGTAGAAAATATCGTTTTTTCTTATAGTGTTGGACTAATACTATTAAAATTAGGATTATTGAGTTAATCATATTAAGTTTAGAAATTTGTATTCTATATAAACATACTAATAAGAATAGTTATGCTAGGAAAATAGATAGACTAAACGAGAGGGAAAGCTGGAGAAATTCACAGCTGGAAACCGAGATCGCCACATATTTCGTACGAACCATAGCCTTCGGTAAGCATGCAATTATTCCTATATTGTAGTATACAGAAGCCTTGGATATTTCTTCTTCTTTCACGTGATTTAATAGGTCCATCATCGTTGATGAATCATCACCTAGAGGTAGCCTAAGCATCATATGTAAATATATATATATACATATGCGCGCGCACACACACACACACAAGGTAGAATACGCTTTATAACAGTAGGATATAGGTATCTAGTGATAGCTAGTAGAAACAATTCACGAGAGTATGCACTCTTAATTTTGGGTTTTGTTCATAGTTGACCTTAACTACATATTTGACGGTGATATATGCAAAGGTACATATATATGTGTATATATATGATATATGTGAAGGTGTATATATACGTGTGTGTATATATATATATAGGTTATGATCTAGATCGTTATACTACTACATAATTAGAGTTTTATGAATTTTGGATTATGTAATTACCCGTTTGACTAATAGCTATTGTTTTGATAATTGTACAATCGTGTGGGATTGAATTATTTAAGGGCATCTTAACAATCAAAGGAACAATGGCTATAATCTTAATTTCGGTAATAATGCATTATTATATTAAATAGGAGCTATCTATAAATAGAGATTTAGATATTAGTGATAATTAGGAAATGATCATTAATAGGTTAATTATATTCAGGTTTAGTATATCATTATAGATTACCTTATCTTTATTCTTTTCTATTAGTTTTGATCGATCCGAAGTAAGACTTGGCTACGAAGTTGTTAGAGTTTAAGAATGCTCATAGGTCAAGTAAGTGGTTTCTTCCCTCTATTTATTTTATGAAAATATGTTTTACTTAAATTTATGCCTTTGCTAAACAAGTTATTTTCATATATAAAAAGTGGATTTAAGCATGCTATTTTATGAATTTTCTATATGAAAAGATAAAATTATTTGTGAAGTGTTATTTTTGTATATATGAACATACTCTGGGCACTTGGAATAATATTAGTAGGAACGAGTTCTAAAATTTTTGACCGTGCTATGGGGTACAGTAGCAATTTTCGAACCCACTTAACAGGGTTATAGTTAAGGCCCTCCTACGAGTAATAAATAAATTAAATTTTTTTTTTAAAATTTAGACTTGATCCGTGGCCAAGTCCAAATTTTAAAAAAAAAAATTTAATTTATTTATTAGCCATGGATAAATCCGTGGCCAAGTCCAAATTTTTTAAAAAAAATTTAAATTTATTTATTAGCGACGGATAAATCCGTGGCCAAGTCCAAATTTAAAAAAAAAATTAAATTTATTTATTGGCCACGGATAAATCCGTGGCCAAGTCCAATTTTTTTTTTTAAAAAATAAATTTATTTATTTATGTTTTTCTTTTAAATAAATTGAAATGGCCACGGAATTGTGGATATTTGGCCACGGATTTATGTTTTCATTTTTTATTAAATCCGTGGCCATTTCCGTCGCTATTGGCAACCGATTTCATCCGCGACTAAAAATCCGTGGCCAAAACCGCGTTTTCTAGTAGTGTACAGGTAATAATAGTAGTGTTCGAACCCTTATAACGGGATTGTGGTTCAGGCCCAAACCCACCTAAGGGGCATCGCCGTGCCACGTCCTGGATTCGGGGCGTAACAATTCCATCTCTTTATGTGTCTCCACCATTGGATGAGCAGTATTTAAGTTTGAAGAGTAAACTACGATAGTATGTTGTTGTTTTTCTCAATATTAAGATTGAGTATGTAGTAGCTTTGGAAGCTACTAGAATGATTAATTGACTTCAGAAGTAGAGATTTAGAAGCCAATAGTTGGTAAAGCACGCATATAAAGTAAGCATCACATTATTAAAGAAAAAGTGTGGCTTGTGGAATGATTGTAGAGTACAAAAGTCCTAGTTAATAATCTGGCTAATCCCTTAGTTGAAACCTTGGCACAAGAATTTTGATTCTTGTTAAAAAGGGATGGATGTTAGATATAAGGCAAATTGTATTTAAGGACAAGTGGGAGATTGTTAGGTATATGTGCCCTAAAATCCAATTTAAATATATAGTATTATTTTATTTACGAAATTGAATTTATTGCAAGTTATGCGTATTTACAATTATGCCATTAAATGGGCACAATATTTAATGATGCATGGTTGTAATTTAAATGAAAGTGTTGTTTCATGGAAATACTTAAATTACTAAAGCCATACAGTAATGTTTGAGTTCGTAGGCGATGATAAGAGTATTTTCTTCTTAACTTCTAACACTTTAATAAGCTATAAATGATGATTTTTCTTTAATCATGGGAATTGTGATTCAAATTATAGCATATTGGTGTTCACCAATAAGATTGGAACACTGAACTATTATCTAAAATGAATAAGTCATATGGATTGATTCTAAATCTTGAAAATATTGCGACTTTGTGCATGTAGTATTAATAACTTTAATGTACTTGGAAGCGAGGTTATAAGTGGCCAACATACTTTGTACGTGAGGTGATTGCACGAAATGGGCTAAAGAAGAGTGTTTGATGGAATCTATAAATCTTTTGAAGATATAGATATCCCCTAAGTTGATTTGCGAAGTTCAAATTAATTCTAAATCTTTGGCCAAAGTATTTCGAGTGAAGTATCACCGAAATTATATGAAAATGTGATTTGCATTTAGAATATTCACTACAAGAAAACAGGCAAAAACCTACGGAATTTTCCTACGGAAACCCAACGGAAAAAATCTCTTGCAAATACCAACGGAAATCCTACGGAAAACCTACGGAAGTTGGGAACATGCAATTCCATTGGTAATCCGTTGGTACTCCGTAGGAAAATTTGCCAAGAAAATGGCGGGAGAAGTAGCGCCATTTTTACCAAGGGATTACCGAGGGAAATTTCCCTAGGTAATCTTGTTCAAGATTTTCCGAGAGATTCCCAACGGATATTTCCTTTGGTAATTTTTTTTAGAAAATTCCCGACGGAATCCCAACGGAATTTTCCCTAGGTAATCTCATTCAAGATTTTCCGAGGGATTCCCAACGGATATTTCCCTTGGTAATTTTTTTTAGAAAATTCCCGACGGAATCCCAACGGAATTTTCCCTAGGTAATCTCGTTCAAGATTTTCCAAGGGACTCCGAACGGATATTTCCCTTGGTAATTTTTTTTAGAAAATTCCCAACGGAATTTTTCCTAGGTAATCTCGTTCAAGATTTTCCGAGGGATTCCCAACGGATATTTCCTTTGGTAATGTTTTTTAGAAAATTCCCGACGGAATCCCAATGGAATTTTTCCTAGGTAATGTCGTTCAAGATTTTGCGAGGGATTCCCAACGGATATTTTCCTTGGTAATTTTTTTTAGAAAATTCCCGACGGAATCCCAACGGAATTTTTCCTAGGTAATCTCGTTCAAGATTTTCCGAGGGATTCCCAACGGATATTTCCTTTGGTAATTTTTTTTAGAAAATTCCCAACGGAATTTTCCTTAGGTAATCTCGTTCAAAATATTCCAAGGGATTCCCAACAGATTTTTTCCTTGGTAATTTTTTTTTTAAATTTGGCGAGGCAAAACCGAGGGAATATTCTCATTTTTACTCTCATTACTCCCTCTATTTCCCTCTTTTAAAATCTAGCCAAATATATTGCAAAAGTTTTGAATTTATGTATGATCCAAGTAGGGTTGTCAAAGGATCGGATCTGGAGCAAATCTGTGCAATGTGGATCCGAATCCGAGAGTTGGTACCGACTAAATATATAAACTTGTACAAATATATTATATACATAATAGAGATCTTTAATAACTATTGAATTGTTCCTTTAATGACAATATATATTTAGAATTATATATAAATATGTTTACGTATAGTATATTTAGTAAAGATCTCTAATAAGTATATAGATTATTAGTTGTATATTTAATGATGTTATATAATAGATATCTCCAATAACATATCCTATATGTGTATATATATTGTGTATGTAATAGAGATCTTTAATATCTGGACTAATTAATTGTGTATATATTATATTGAAGTATCTTTATTACTATTGTATTATATATAATGTATAAATTTAATAAAATATATTATCAAAATTCGGATTCGGATCTTTAACGGATTCGGATTCGGATCTTTAACGGATCTTTAATTATATGAATCTATTGTTAAATATTATTCTAGCCATTGTAAAAGTTTTGAATTTATGTATGATCCAAATATAATTTTAATTTTTTAAAATTCTTTTTTTGCAAAATTCTATATGTAAATTAACACTTATCCTTATTAATTTTATAATTTATACTATCTTTATAATTTATAAATAGGGATAATTACATCTACTACCCCTCGTAACATTGGAAACTACAATTGGTCCCCCAAAAATTTTCAATATTACAACCACATTCCCTAAAAAAATTGAAAATTACCAAAACCCCCCTCGTCAGCCGGCTCCCGGTCATTTTTTTAAAAAGTTCCAATTTTACCCCTTCTTTATTAATTATTAATATTAAATTAAAAAAATGTAAAAAAAATGTTAAGGAATAATTACATCTACTACCCCTCAAAAGATTGAAAACTACAATTGGTCCCCCAAAAATTTTCAATATTACAACTACATTCCCTAAGGAATTTGAAAATTACCAAAACCCCCCTCGTCAGCTGGCTCCCGGTCATTTTTTTAAAAAGTTCTAATTTTACCCCTGCTTTATTAATTATTAATATTAAATTAAAAAATGTAAAAAAAATGTTAAGGAATAATTACATCTACTACCCCTCAAAAGATTGAAAACTACAATTGGTCCCCCAAAAATTTTCAATATTACAACCACAATCCCTAAGGAATTTGAAAATTACCAAAACCCCCCTCGTCAACAGGGGGTTTAATTTGATATCTCACTTTCCTAAAGTATGTGAAATTTGTGATAGCAAATACACGGCAAGTAAAATAAGATTTCATAACAACAAAAAAAAAAGTAAGATAATTAAGATTCAAAGCTATAAGTTTATAAACAATGCCGCCATGCTCAATTTCACCACGTGCAAGGTTTGTTGGAATTGAGCTTCTTGGTGCAATGTTTGTGGGCATTGAACTTGTTGTTTATTGCTCAAATTGCCTATTTCGACCTTGCATGTCTTCATTCTCTTCTTCGATCGAGTAAGGAATGCACCAATGTGAGAGTCCGTGTATTGGGCACCAATAAAACAATTGTTGGCATTTCTCGGCGTCTCCGAAATCTTGATAGTTGTTTTTCTACCACAATTTGATTGCTTGCAATTTTCTTTCCTATACTTTAAACCCAAAACACTAGAGGAACCACTAGAAGAAGCCATTTCATATATGTAGTAAAGATGTGGTGAAAAAATGCAATCTAGCAATACACACACACGCATATATATATATATATAGAGAGAGAAGTGAGCAACAATCAAAATGAAGAAAGAGCAACGACTATTTTCAAATGCCAATGGCTAGTCTTTCTAAGCTCAGAAAATTTGAACCAAAAATTACAATTACCCCCCTCATTAAAATCAATATTACAAAAAACACCCTATATATATAATTTTATTACAAAGGGTAAATTTGGATTTTCATTCATATTTTGGCTGACGTCATCCAAAAATGATCGAGAACCGGCTAGCGAGGGGGGTTTTGGTAATTTTCAAATTCCTTAGGGAATATATTAAAAATTTTTGGGGGACCAATTGTAGTTTCCAATCTTTCGAGGGGTAGTAGATGTAATTATCCCTTTATAAATATTATAATTTATACATATCTTTATTATAATTAATTTCTCTCTCCTCTCATTACTAATATTTAATCTCCCTCTTCTCGATTGAATTAAGAGAATATTTTCAACAATTCAAAAAATAATATTAAATAAATTGAATTTAATAGAAATTAAAATATTTGAATATTATTTGTAATTATTAAAAAAATAGATTAATGAGTTGGTCTTGAAATTAGTTTAGTGGCAAAGCATTACATTTCCATCCAAGAGGTCATAGGTTCAATTTATCATCAAAATAAATGGCAATGTATATCGTTATAACAAATTTATCCTGGAAAAATTCATGTATCATCAAAATAAATCTAAAAATACAAATAAATTCGACTTTTAAAAGATGTATGAACAATTACGTTTTTAAAATTCTTTTTTTGCTAAATTCTATATGTAATATGTAGATGGTACATTTGTTATTTGAAACAATATAAATAATATTTACAAATTTAGAATGTATATTTGATATTTAAAACAATATAAATAATATTTTACAAATAATATATTAAAAAATTAAAATAAGTTAACAAAATAAGAATATGTAATAAGTATAAAACAAAATAATATATTAATAAATTAAAATAAGAATAATCAAACAAATATGTAATAAGTATAAAACAAAACAAAACATGTCACAAGTTCTTGCAATAGGTTGGTGGTTGAGGGCTTGACAAACAAGCCTGACGTCACGAGTTCAAATCCCTTTAGTTGCAAAATTTGCAAATTATGGGGGCACTATTCCAGTGATGATGACAGCTGTGGGGGCCCGCCAAGTGGTGACGTCAGCAACGGCGGCAAGGTCCGGGGCGGCGGCGGAGACAGCCCGACCAGTGGTGGTGCTCCGGCGGTCTGGATGTATTACCAACGGAATTTTCCGTTGGTTTTCCGTTGGCAATCCATAGGTAATTATCTAGCAAAATTCCCTATGTTTTCGTAGGTAAGCCGTAGGTGCTTTTTCCATTGATTTCCCGTAGGTAATCCGTAGGTGAATCATGATCGAAGTTTCCGTTGGTTTTACGTAGGTAATCTGTTGGCGAATCATGATCGAAGTTTCCGTTGGTTTTCCGTAGGTAATCTGTTGGCGAATCATGATCGAAATTTCCGTTGGTTTTCGGTAGGTAATTCCCTAGCAAAAGCTTACCGACGACACTTTTTTTGAGGGAATCCATTTCGTAGGTTTTCCGTGGGTTTTCCGTTGGAAAATGTAAATTCCGTAGGTTTTCCGTAAGTTTTCCGTAGGAAAATTCCGTAGGCAAATGGCTGTTTTCTTGTAGTGATTTGAACAAAGACAAATCGAGAAATAAATATGTGAAAATAAATTTGATAGTAGTTTGATTTTATTTTCATGGATATCTTATAGAGGGGTCACATATAAATACTTGTTACATTGTGAACTCATAAATAATTTAATTAATTTTAGAGTGCAACAATATTTATTTAGTGGAATTAAATATTGCTACATGGTAATCAAATATTATCATGGTATGATAATTAGATTTTACCTATTTGGAGCTAAAATTAATTTTTCCTAAGGTCTCTTTGTAACCCTCTAATTATAACTCATTTGGAAAAATATTTAACTATTCCATGAGATGGATATATTAGATGAAGGGGAGGAGAAAAATGAAATTTATTTTGAATAAAATAAATCGTTTTTAAAAACAAAGTTCATAGTAAGATATGGATTGGTCTAGTGCTGAGGAGGAGTGTTGCCATTTGAAAGACTAGGGTTCTACTCCACTCAGCAACAATGATTTTGGGTTGGCTTTTATGCGAGCAACAATAAGATTTCTCCTCACACTTTTTTTTTTCTACAAAAAGAAGCCTTGACGATAGGTTCAAGACACTCAAAAAAAAATAATTCTTTAATATTCCATAAATTGAAGAATTTAAATAACCGAATTATTTTAGTAAAATTTCTTTCTTAGAAATTTTGTTTTCTAGTTAAGCAATTTTTTTCTTGATTTTGGAGCCCACATTCTAGAGTTAGTGGGGCATTACAAAGAATATCTTGGTTGTCAAACGAGTTGATCCCGAGCTTCCTAATGAATTAATAGAAGGATTTTTCGTGATCAACATGCATCCTAACTTAGTTAGTTTCTTCAATATTTGAGGTCGGCATGTTTTATGCTTTCTAGTATTATGCAATAGAAGTTATTTAATTAATTAAATTATCTAATTGATTATTTATTGCTTTCCATAATTTTTGTTTTGAATTAAATTTTTTTTGAATGTCATGTATGCACGCATAAGGGCTAGGTCCTTTTATTCTTCACTGCGTTTATTAATTTTTTGGGATTAATTTTTGATTACATTTCCAATACCTACAGCAGTTAAGTGTGTGTTCTTGGGTAATCTTCCACAAAGAAAGGATATGAATGGTATCATCCACACTAAGAGTTCTACATATCTATAGATGTCATACAACTCCTCCAGACTTGACGCAAGTCAAAGAATCTAACTCGCACTTAGATAATAAAGATATGATAAGTTCTAATCCTCTCTTATATACACAACCTATTGAAGCACCAAAAGATGATCTTGATCTTCCTATAGCTGTCATGAAGGGACTAGCAATTGCGCATATAGACCTTTATATCCTTTACCCTATTATGTGTCACTTAAATGTTTTTCACCACTTCATAAAAATTTTATTGTGAGCCTAAACACCATTTCCATTCTAAAGACTTTATTCGAGGCATTATCAAAAAATGAATGGAGGAATACTATGAGGGAGGAAATGGATGCACTAGAAAATAATTTGAAATTGTTAATAAGCCTAAAGGAAAAAATCTAGTTAACTGCAAATGGATTTTCACCTTCAAATATGAAGTTAACGATTCACTTGAGAGATATAATGCAAGATTGGTGGCAAAGCGGTATACTCAAACACATGGAATTGATTATGAGGAGATATTTGCTCCTGTGATGAAGATGAACACTATAAGAGTCTACTATCTCTTGCTACCCATTTTAATTGTCAACTTCAATACTATGATGTGAAAAATACTTTCATCCACAAAAATCTAAAGGATGAAACTTATGTGTATTTCACTAGGTTTTGGAGGAGAAGAGGTAGCTAACAATTAAAGTGTGTACATTAAGAAATACCTTGCATAGGCTCAAACAATCACTTAGAGCTTGGCTTCATAAACAAGGCCAAGGAGATCACACTTTATTCATCAAGCATTCAACAATAGAGAGAGTGGCAACTCTCCTTGTATGTGTTGATGACATTATTGTCATTGGGAATGATGAGAAAGGAAAGAGAGAGCTAAAAAAATTATATAGTCAAGGAGTTTGAGATAAAAGAAATTGGAAAACTGAAGTAGTTTCATGGAATTGGAGTTGCTTACTCGAACTAGGGAGTCTTTATTTTGCTAAAAACAAATATGTGACAGATCTATCAAAGGAAGCACAAAAGCTTTGTTGTAAACCAGTTGCTACCCAAAATGAGCCAAATCAAAATCAAAAGCAAAAGAAGAATAAGTTGTTGCCGGAGAAATATTCCAAAGATAGTAGGAAAACTCATCTACTTGTCTCACACAAATGTTTACATAGCTTTTGTAATAAGTGTGATAAGTCAATTCGTGCATGATCAGAGGGAATCTCATTTGCATGTTGCTTATCGAGTTATACAATATTTGAAAGGTAGTCTAAGGAAAGGAATTTCATTTAAACGAAAAATTATGAGCTCACATTGAAAGCACACATAGATACAAACCTGTGGGATCATTGGTTCATAGGAGATCAACATCTAGTTAATGCACATTTCTTGTTGGAAATTTAGTAACTTGGAGAAGCGAAAAGAAATATGTGGTGGCAATGTCCTGTGTTGAGTCAAAGTTCAAGGCAATGGCTCAAGGATTGTGTGAGTTGTTGTGGCTTAAGATAATCCTTGATGATTTCAAAATTAAGTGGACTGGACCAATGAAGTTGTATTGTATCAATAAATCGAACATTGACATTGCTAATAAAGTTGTTCAACATAACATGAAAAATCACTTTGAAATTGATAGAAATTTTATCAAGGGTAAGCTGGAACAGGGCTTAGTTTGCATGCCTTATGCGCCTTCCAGGAGATATTTAGTAGATGTCTTGACTAAAGAACTTAATAGTTCAAATTTTCATGAATTCATCCTCAAGTTAGGAATGAAAGACATTTATTCACTAGCTTGAGGGGGAATGCAAAATTGTGCAGCCGTAGATATATATTTATTAGGATATATTCTTGTTAATATTCAGTTTCTTTTTTTGGTTTAGGGAATCTCTTGGATTTGGTAGTTTTCTTATTTTGGTGATTTAATTTCCTATTACTATATCCCAGAATTGCATATATATTTCCTTGTACTAATTAAAAAAATAGAAGAAAACATCGATTCTTCCATCTTTAGTTTTCTACGTTATGTTCTGCTATTGTCTCAATAATTACCTTAACGATTTCAACAAGTTGATCTAAACTACTCTCACCAGGTAAAAATGGGGCTGAAATAACTTCTTTTTAGCAAATATAACTCCATGTTCAAAAGCAATTGAAGAAAAAGACAATAATTCACCAACCTAAATAATCTTTACACCATTCCCCATGTATCTTGTCATTGGGCCTATTTATGGTTCATTCTCCACTTTTTTGTTTCTGATTCTTTACTTTGTCTATACCTAGGTCAACATATGTAAAGAATTTTCAACTTGAAAATAGAAAAACCAAAATAAAAGGGAAAAAAAAGGTAAAAAGGTAAAAAAAATCAAAAATCAAAAGAAAAATCATGAATAATACATAAGGAAAAAAAAAGTAAAATAACTTAACGCTTCACTCATTTGTGAATTGAATCTGTGCATGTGGTCGCTTTATGTCCAAGTTACCTAATAGATAGAATCAAGAAATTTTAATTGATTAATGAATAATATATTGCAAAATTAGCTTACAACAACAACGACAACAGCAGCAGCAGCAAAAACAACAATTACTATTATTATGATAATCATGCAACACTAACCTCCATTACCCATATTTCTAATCCTTAGATCGTGGTATATCTCTAGATGGGATTCTTTTAGGATTGCATACATCAAATGATGTTTTATCTTTTTGTTGCTCATTATTGGATTGCTCATCACCATCAATTTTGTGAACACAAATTTGGGAATTCATTGCGATATTCTATTGAGCATGTTCAGCTCTAAGATGCAAATGCTTGCTATATTCCACAATTGCACACTCAAACTATGATGCTTGCAAACATAGATTCATTGCCTCGTTGTGCAATTTAGCAAAACTCAAACATTGCGGCTCTTCATTTGGTTTAGGTACATGATAAAGACCTGTCCACTTTGAGCCAATTGAAATGGCCTACCTCTTGTTTATGCAAGATTTAGGAATGATTGTCTCGCCTAAATACTTCAAAGATGAGAGAATATGCCGACAAGGCAAGCCATCCGACTCTGACATCTGACACTAACAAAGGAATTCAAAAGCTCTCTAATCAATACTAATAGAGCAACTTTTGGAAATTCGAAGAAATAACAGCCATCCCCCTCATCACGATATTCCTCCAATACGGGTTATTGCTCTTCAATTTTCTTCCGATACTATAGCAAATACTTTATTTGTGTATTAAAAAACCAAATGCCTTGGTGCGAATCTCTCTGCATCCTCTTAGTTCTCAAATAACTTTGCTCTGATTTTCCTAATAGTGTTGTTGTAATGCTTCAAAAGCTCCACAATCTTCAATCCTTGATTGCTAGACGACTTACACAAAGAGCTTAACAACTCAACTCAATATGTCGTCCTCATCGTCCTCATAAATTATCCTCAACAATGCGCTTCACTCCATATTTCCCTCCTCATATTTATATCAATAACCTAATAACGAATTCCGGCACTATGATTTTTAATCAATTTAATCCAAGTGGCCTCGAACTCCTCAATTGAATAATTCTTCCTCAATAACAAGCCAAAATCACAAGTACATTGAGGAATTTTGGCATTGTTCAATGCATTATGCTCAATATGCCAACAAAAAATCCTATGTTTAGCATTATGGAATTCCATCTCAATGGCTAGAAACATATATTCATCTTGATCAGTCAAAATGGACTTCCGGATATTTCCGTTCTTAACTTCACAAAATTGTTTCAAGAGCCAACAATAAGATTCCACAATCTCATTAAATAACAATGCACCGCCAAATAGCAAGTGTTCAGGTGGTTCTTTGTGCCACAAAGTAGCACAAGAGGGAATCTATACGTGTTTGTTTTGTATGTACTGTCAAATACGACTACTTCACAAAACAGTTTATACTGAGCACGTGATATTCCATCAGTCCAGAAAAGCTTAGTAAGTATATTATTATTATCTATTGTATAGCTAAAAATCAAATCCTTGTCATGAGTCCGCATACCATCAAACTAAGCTAATGTTGTATCCTCTCTAATTTTCTTCATTTGTTGTCCATTAAAATGGATACACCTATCATTACGCCTAAGAGAAAGCTTCCCAGGACCACCCTAAAAAAGCTCCAAATAATCCATCGCCTTTCTAGCACTAATACCAGAACAAGTTAACCCACCTAAGAACAATTCCACTGGTGTTCCAACAATATTTTACAAATTGTAGAGCTACTTAAAATAAAGTTGAATAAAAAGATGCTCGTACATATCTAACCTAATGATACATTGTAAATCTTATAACAAAATTTATAATGCTTTAATGTGTAATGTAAATCATATATCATTCTAAATAACAATAATACCTATTAACTTTTTGATCTATGTGCAGTCTCTGGTGTCTACAAAGGATGGTTGTGATATGGATTGAAGTCTGTCACTTTATAAATCCCATCACTAATGTCATGCACAAAATGAATGCGTACTTGACAACCACACCTTGTTTCAAGGTTGGGCTTTCGGATAAGTGTTGGCCTTCTTTTAGAGATGCCGGAAATTTTGCTTTTGCACAATACCCTATTTTTCACAACACTAGTGACCCTCTTCTCCATATGGGGTTTTTGAACACTAAACCCCATTATAATACCATATTTTACACAGAATTTGTCAACTTCCTCTATTTATCTAAATTGTAATTGAAATATTTTTGTATGGTCTGTCCACTGAGACATACTTGCTAACACCTCCCACGAGAACTCTTTAGAATTGTTGTTGTTTTTTTTCAATTGGAAGGGTATGCATACAAGTATCTTGCTTTTTATAATCAAACTCATCACACCATCAAAAGTTACAGTCCTTCATTCTACAAATAAAGACCTTTATCAAATAAAAAATAGTTACTAAAATGACTCATTATGCGTCTTCAATCAAGATACAAATTAATAAACCCAATTATAGAATATAATTATTTTTTCTAGGTAATTCTACTTAAGCAACATCAAGAAATTGCTTTAGACTCATTTATATTCTTCTGTATTTCACATATAAAGAAGGTGGGGTCACTTTACTAAAAATCCATTTTAGTTGTACACTATGTCAATAGTATTAAGATAATTTTTTACTAAATAAAATATTAATCTTAATAACATGGATCTAAAAAGCTATAATAATAAATTGTCCTCTTAGTTAGTTAAAATTATGATATAATAAAAGGGCAAAATGCATATAAGCCCCCTACAAAGTGGGAAAAAAGCACTTCACCCCCCTAAATTGAAAAAATAGGCATGTAACCCCCTTCAACTTTTGAAAAACAAGCTGATAGCCTCCTTTTTTAATTCAGCAATAATACTTTTTGTGATGACAAAAATACCCCTGTATATAATATGAAATTCATTGTTTTATTATAGTTCAATTTGACACCATTCACTGGAACTCTAATTACCACAAACACAAAAAAAAATGATTAATCTATAAAAGTGCTTTTAATGTTTCAAGTGAACAATAATTTATTTTAAGAGGGTAAATTTCGATTTGTTTTGTGCAATTTTTTGGTCAAAACCCTATAGGTTTAGTCTCAAGGTACAATTTTTATTTTTTTCTTTTTTTCTCTCATTTTTCTTGACATTTTTCTTTTGTCTTCCTTTTTTTCCTATTTTAGGGAAACTTTTTGAAACTTCATCACATTTTTTAGTTTTGAAATACTTTAGGTGATTTGGGGGTTCAACATTGTTCTTTTTTGGAGTAGAATTTATCCTTTACTTTAAACATGTCAAGGCTTCAATATCTAAAATTATGGCAGCATTTTTTTTTGAACGTCTTTTTTGTATTTGGTAGTTTCCTTTTTATTGATTATTTTTCAACTAATTGAGATAGAGGATATTATGTATAGACTTTTCTTTACTGCTCAATCCAATGGAAGTAGAAAGAAAAAAGAATGCAAAGTAAAAGAAGTTTGCATTCCAAGGGCATAAATGACATTATATAGGTAAAAAAAAAAAAAAACCAGTTGCAAAGCAGGCGCTTGAAATGCACAACCAAGGTATAGGGATCTAACTTGCCTCTTTTTAAAAAGTTGAAGGGGTTTAAATGTCTGTTTTTCCAGTTCAGGGGGGTGGAGTGCTATTTTCCAACTCACAGGGGGGATGTGTGCATTTTGCCCTATAATAAAACATACTACAATTATTCTGGTGTTTCAGAGGTGATACTATCTATTTTCTATTTTTATTTTTGGGCTTAGTAATATATGTGAAGAAACAGGCTCAACAGCTGGCCTAAAGCCCAAGCCCAAGAGAGGTTTCCAAAGCCCAAGTTGGGTGCCACCTTGGATGAGAGGAGTCAGCTCTGGACGGAGTCAATAACCACGTTGTAAATGTAAAAGCTTATCTGATTGGGGTTAACAACCATACCCTATGAAAATTTTAACAAACCCACCTAACCAGTTGGATTTTCAAAAAGGAATCCCACGGGTAAGCTACTTTCCTGACTCTATATAAGGCCTAGAGCCTCATAAGGTGAAGACTACTAATTTCCTCAAACTCGATAACACTCTCTTACACGCTATTGCATTCTCTAAGAATTTTCTCACAATTTTTCTGCTATTTTACTACTTTTATACGTCTTTTAACATTTTCTATTGCATTACTCACACAATCTAGTAGAGTGCTAAGCCTTGTTTTGTAGCCGAGACTTGTTTCAAAAGGGACAAATTTAAGGTGCTCAGAAAAATTGTAAGCATCATCGGCGCCATCTGCGGGGACATCGAGTTAAAGTGCGAGTAAGTTCCCAAGCATTTCAACCAAGCAAACTGTCACGACCCGGAAAAATACCCTTTTATTTATAAAATAAAATTGGATAGAAACGCGCAACGGTAATATTTTCATAGTTGTATAAATAATTATTTTCACATATAATTTGTACAAAATACAAAAGTCACAATTTTCAAAAGAATAGAAAAGTAACTATATCGTGTAAAAAGCTTCCAAATGCTTCCGCTGCGCCACTCTGATCCGCTATCTCATTTCTGTCTAAAAAGTATTGGAAAGGAGGAGTCAACGCGACGATTGAGTAGAAATATCATTCAACCCCATAAGGTGCGTGTGTGTTTGAATAGGTGCACGTAGACACATAATTTCACATAATACTATAATGAAAATGAAAGCATAAAATATCTAAAACTTACAAGATACTTAAATTCCTACTTTACTCATGAAATTAAACAATACTCCTACCTTGAAATGTTTTTAGGGAAAAAGAGAGGATATAGAAGGCTTTATAGGTATATATGGATGAAAATAGAAGGGCTTGTGTGTACATATATGTGGGTGGAAGATAGGCTATACATAAGAAGTGTTTTGGGTGTTGAGAGTAGAGTAAGTGAGGGGGTGTGTTTTTAGGCGGGATTTGTGTGTTTGTGGAAGAAAATAGAGAGAGTATAGTGTGTGTATGTGTGAGGACGTTTTTGGGGATGGGGAAGTGTGTGGGAGGTCCTATTTATAGTGGAGAATGAGGGTAGAAGGCAAGACTTGGGGACCAAGGTTTAATAAATGCAAATCTTTCCATTTAATGCAAATCTCCCAACTAGGCATAGAATTAAATGCCAAATTAAATGAAATCTTCCACCTCCCTCCTCTATTCTAGCCTTGGTGTAACCCTAATCCATGAGTCATGAATCTAGATGAATGGAAGACCACACAAATGCACAATTTCTAGAAGAAATTCATCTTGTATTAGTGTAGGATATTTTAATAAAATATTAAGACAAAATCAAATAAAATCAAATAAAATCTAATAAAATCTGATTTTGATTGTCCTCATCTTATAAAATCTGAAATCATATCTTTATTTTATTAAAAATTCGAATTTGTATTTATTTATTTTGTAAAAACTGAAAATTAGGGTTTTAGGGCATAAATTAGGGTTTTTGGGCATAAAATCCGAAAATTCATAATTAATTTAGAAAAATTCCAAAATTATGAAATTTAATGTTTATAAATCTGAAATTATATGTATATTTCTCAGAAATTAAGAATATTTTAGTTATATTTTTGAAAATTGCAATTTAGGGCATAGAAAGTTCGAAAATTGACACTTTACCGTTCAAATTGTAAGTTAATCGCAAAAGCAGACGAAAATTTGAAAACAACAAGTAATAATAACATTTACAAGAAGCAAAAGATTTTAAATCAATTATTTAAATATTACAGATTACCGGGTCGTCACACAAACATTGTTATGGCTAGCAATGATACACCCGTGTTCGCAGGAAGGAATGCCCCTTCTATTTAAGGGGTAGCGTCCCTAACATTCCTTTTCAAGGTGGTGACATCCCCCCTATCTAAGCAACTAGAATGGAGTCCTCCTAAGGCAGGAACGCCCAAGTTTCGATTACAATTCCAGGAGCACCTCCCACAGGAAGGACAACTAGAGGAAGATCATCTTTAGAATGCCTTGTTGTAGGGGTGTCGATTGGAGGAGGGTCATTTACAAGACTGTCTTCTGCACGAACGATGATCATAGGAGGGCAGACTCCAGGAATGCATCATTTAGAGGGGCGATCCCTAGAAACGTATGATATATGAGGGACACACTCTTACAATCTCACAAACCAAGGCATACCTGTCCCGGGAAGGGTGCACTTCCCACCCACTACTGGTCATGCTGTGATACCTAGACCTTTTATTATTATTATTATTAGTAATAGTAGTAGTAGTAGTAGTAGTCGAAGAAGAAGAAGAAGAAGAAGTAGTAAGATTATTAACTTATTATTAACATTGCCATTATTATTATTCATATTGATTATTATTATTATTTTTATTATTAATGCTATTATTAATATTATTATGTGGAAATCCTATTGTGTTTAGGATTATTATTATTAGGATTGATATTCTATTACTAAAATTACCATTATTTCTATTAATGGTGATTATTATTATTATTATTATTATTATTATTATAATTATTATTAGTAGTAAAAATCCTATTGGATTTTGTACTATTGAGCTAACTCTATTAGGCCTAGGACTATTAGGCTTATTGCAATTGGGCTAATTCTATTAGGTCTAAGAATCCTTAATGACTTATAAATCCTACAGTGTATCAAATTAGGACTTAGAATTATATTAATTGGACACTTACGGTTATAAACACAAACTAGAAAAATAAACCAAGAGAGTGGATAGAAGCGAGACTCGACAACCGTTAGTACCACACGACTTGAGCATCGGCATTGAATTTCGGCGTAGTAATCCTTGTAAGTCCCTAACCCCCATTCCGTGTATAATGTCTTAGTATAATTGGAATCTTAGCAACCATGTTTTAATTCATTGAAAGCTATAGACACGTTGATTTTACTTGATCCCACCATTCAATTCCTATTCTGCATGATGAGGGAAAAAAAAACAAGAAGAAACCTAATGGGGATCCTTGCTTCCATATTTTAATACATTGAAGGTTATAGACAAGTTGACTTTTCAATTCTACCATTCAATTCATGTTTCTGCATGTTGATAATAAAAACCTAATTAAACATCTATGGACCTATTCCTATTTACGTACACATTAGGTGAGGATCGGAACTTATAATTGCTATAGTAACATCAATTGGAATCTTATTTATTTGGGAAAGAATGATTTCTTTAAACATGGACTACCTATATACATATAGATACTCGTTTATATATTGTCACACCGTTAGTAAGTATACTATTTGATTT
>CM047885.1:18949850-18964053 GCA_026212405.1 Petrea volubilis | reverse complement strand
AGGACACTTAAAAGGATAGTGGGATAATTACTTAGACCAAGAATTTAGAGATAAAATTCTCAATACAATTAAAATTGAAAATGAACAAAGTGTTGAAAATGATGTCTACACATTAATGATTAATATTATAGAATATTTCACTGGTAGATGGTCTGATAATTGTGAGAATATTAGGACACTTCTTCAAAATCTGAGATGTCCTAGGCTTACATCTTTTAGATGGTATAGAGATGTATTTTTAAGTAGAGTCATGGAACTCCCTGAGAGTAATTCCTCATTGGAAGTCCAAATTTATGGATGGATTACCTCCCCTTTTGCTGAAAGAGTTAGAAATACTCAGAGAAAAGGAAAATTAAATATTGTTTATGAAGATTATACATATGGTAAACTTATTGGAACTTGTGTCCAAGAAGGTTTATCTTTGTGTAATGAAATTAAGCTAAATCAACAAATTAAAAAACATCATCTTAATGAAAAAAGACAATTAGGCGAATTTTGTAATCAATTTGGTATGAATTTACCAACTCCTAAACCTATTAAACAACATCCGGATAAAAATAGAAATATTAAACCTTTTAAGAAGAAGAAAAGGTATTCTGAGAATTAAAAATAGCGTTTTGAAAAAAGACATAAAAGAAAGTCTGAATGGAAAGCTAATAAAAGGAAATATAAACCTTCTAATGCTTGTTTTAAATGTGGTAAAATTGGTTATTATTATAAAAATTGTAAAACCAAGCAAAAAATTAATAATCTTAATATTGATAATGAATTGCAAGATCCTTTGTCAAAATTATTATTAAACTCAAATACTGAAGATATTTCAAATAGTGAAAGTGAAATTACTTGTTATTCTGAAAGTCCTGACCATATGAAAGTTTTGAATAATGAAAATTATTATTCAAGTTCAGATTCTGAAAATGAAAGTCAGATTTGTTGTCAAAATTGTCAAGATGATAAGCCTTACTTAAAACAGGATGAAAAAGATGAATTTTATCAAATTATTTCCCAATTCAAAGATTTTGACATTAATATGTTGAGTCAAAATCATATATTAGATTTATTGAAACATTCGAAAGATTCAGAAATCAAAAATTATATTTTGGAAAATATTACTGGGGAATCTAGTAATCAAAATAGTTTTGTTAATAAACAAGTTTATGAAAATACTGAACCTTATACTATGGCTGAAGTTCAAAAGTTATTAAAACAAAGACAACAGGTTGAAACACCTACCACAATTTTAGACTTAATGAAAGAAGTTGACAATTTGAAAAATGAAATAATTTGTTTAAAAACTGAAAATTATTCTTTTAAAAAAAGAATTTCTCAATTAGAAATTAAATCAAAAGGAAAAGAAAAAATAGATAGTTCTCATTTTGAGAATATTCAATTTTCAGATAATGAAACAAATGAACATTTCTTATCTACATTAGAAATGGTAACTTCTAAAAAATGGTATATTAAAACTACCCTTTTAATTGATAATAACTTTGTGAAAGATTTGGTTGCTTTTGTTGATAGTGGTGCAGATTTAAATTGTATACAAGAAGGAATAATTCCTTCCAGGTTTTTTCATAAAACTACTCATACTTTGAGTTCTGCTAATGGTCAAAAGATGCAGATTAATTATAAATTATGAAAAGCTTTTATTTGTAAAGATAAAACTTGCATTCCTACAATTTTTGTTTTAGTTAAAAATATTACAAATCAAGTAATACTTGGAACTCCATTTTTAAAGAAAATATTTCCTTTAAAACATGTTGATGAAAAAGGTTTATTGGAACATTTCAAAGTAATGAAATAATCTTTCAGTTTATTACTGAACCCTTTACAAGAATTCTTAATGAAATTAAAGATTTAATTCTTTATAAAGTTAAACAGTTAAATTTCCTTAAAAATGAAATAAGTATTTTGAATTTAGATGAAAATTGGAAAATCCAAAGTTACAAGAGAAAATTAAACTTTTAATAAATGAGTTTCCATTACAAATTTGTAATGGTCACCCTATTGCTTTTTGGAATCGTAAAAAGCATATTGTGTCTCTTCCTTATGAGGAAGATTTAGATGAAAAGAAGATTCCAACTAAAGCTAGACCATGTCAAATGAATTTTGAATATTTAGAATTATGTAAAAAGGAAATAGCTTCTGTAATTGAAAAAAAAAGTTAATAAGACATTCAAAATCACCATGGTCATGTACAGGTATTTATGCTGCTAAGCATGCGAAACAAGAAAGAGGTGTTCCTAGGTTAGTAATAAATTACAAACCTTTAAATAACGTATTAAAGTGGATTAGATATCCAATCCCTAATAAAAAAGATTTGTTAGACAGATTATATAATGCTAACATCTTTTCAAAATTTGATTGAAAATCTGGATATTGGCAAATCCAAATTGATGAAATAGATAGATATAAAACAACTTTTAATGTACCTATAGGGCAATTGGAATGGAATGTCATGCCTTTTGGATTAAAAAATGCCCCTTCTGAATTTCAAAATATAAAGAATGATATATTCATTCCTTATAGTAATTTTATAATAGTTTATTTTGATGATATATTAGTTTTTTCAAAAACTATTGAAATCCATTTTAAACATTTGGATATTTTTAGAAAAATAATCATCCAAAGTGGCTTAGTAATTTCTAGACCAAAAATATTACTTTTCCAAACGAAGATCAAATTCTTAGGTCATAATATTGAAAAAGGAAAAATTATTCCTATAAATAGGAGTATTGAATTTGCATCAAAATTTCCAGATATTATAACTAATAAGACTCAGTTGCAAAGATTCTTAGGACGTCTAAATTATATATCCCCATATTATAAAAATATTGCACAAGATACTGCTATTTTATATGACAAATTAAAAAAAAATTCCTAAACCATGGAGTGAGAGTCATACTCAAGCAGTTAAGATAATTAAACAGAAGGTTAGTAACTTACCCTATTTAATGATAACTAATCCAGAATGGGATAAAGTCATAGAAACTGATGGTGGAATATTAAAACAAATTTCACCAATAGATAAAAAAGAATATCTTGTTAGGTATTATTCAGGAAAATGGAATTATAGCCAAAGAATTATGCTACTGTAGCTAAAGAAATATTAACTATTGTTAAATGTGTTTTAAAATTCCAAGATGATCTATATAATAAAAAATTCTCTATTTTTACAAACTGTCAATCAGCTAAGTTCATATTTAATAAAGATTTTAAACATGGTGTGCCAAAACAAATGTTTGCTAGATGACAAGCACATTTAGCTCCATTTGATTTTGAAATCTTTTATAGAAAAGGGAAAGATAATAGTCTTCCTGATTTTCTAACTAGGGAATTTTGCCAGGATGGATCGTCCTAGAGTTATGATTATAAACTTCTTTGATAGAAGAGTTTTTAATCGTCTTTATAGAAGACCAATTCGTTATACCTTATACCATAAAATTGGTATTCCAAGATCAATTCAGAGATCGAGACAAGTGAAACAGATTGTTAAGGATATTCAATATGTCCTTAATAATAATAGATGCTTAGATGAATCGGATCAATCAAGATGATCTAGCCATAGGGGTTTCTCAAAAGAAAGCATTTTTACAAAATTATTAAGCCTGTCTTAAATATCTCAAGGCTTTACACAATAATTTAGACATTTCATTCATATCTAGTCTGAATAATCCAAAAAAATCTTGAATAGCCTTTCACATGGCTTGAGCGGGCAAAATAGGATTATCAAACACAGATACAAGACTGAATCTAAACATTACAACCTCAGATTACTATCCTGGCCAAATATTTCAACCTTGACTAAATCATTCTTAAAGAATGCAAGAAGATTATGTTCTCATCACCATGTTATCTTCATAAATTAGCTTCGGTATTGTTTAACACACCAACACCTTAGCCTGACATTACAGGCTATTAAAACATAAAAATAAAGAAAGCAGTAAATAAAAGAGAGATCAGAATACTAACCACGAGTTTAATATAGTGGCTGAAAATGTACGAAAATTTAAAAATTTACAAAGATTTTTCAAATTAACCTGTAATTATTGCCGACAACGTCACTTTCAACAGTAACTACATAGTGACCGCACAATGCACAATAACTCCAATTATGAATCTTCAGTCGTCAGCGCTTACGCCATCCTTCAATAATTTGATGTCTTGCGTCATTACCTACGTCAGTCTTCAATTATTGAACGACAAAGCCAGTTCTTTGATCTCGCATCATAGGTTTTTTCCCTTCAGCTTTACTCTAATGGACAATTTTATTCACCATTTCACTGATTGAGAGGCTAACCTTGCTTGTGACATAGAGATTTCTTGTTTCATTTCTGTTGTCTAGCTCTTCATTTGGTTTTTTGGCTTACTTTGAATGTACACTTAGTAGGGCTCTTGTAATCCTTTTCCACTTTGATTTCTAATAATACAGGAGGGGGGGGACCCTTCGAAAACCCCACGGTGGGCACGTGCCTTTTCCTCAAAAAAAAAAAAAAAAAACCATTTCACTAATTGAGACTTCAACTTCATCTGCAAATGGATCCTGTGACTCTCCAGCAAGGACTTCTCCTTCTTTAAATGAAGTGGACATTGAGATAATATGATTATCCAAATCAACTCCAAAATTTTTTAACATATCTTGCCTAATATCTTCAAGATAGAATTTAATTATCTCATCCTTTGAAACAATGCCTTTTTTCATTTGAAGCTTCCTTGAAATATGGTGAAATGGGGTTTGATCACCATATGAACTTGTTTCACTATTTACTTGTTTATATTCCATAATTTTTGCTTTGATTTCATCAATAGTTTCTTGACTCTCAAGAACACCATTTTTATTGGCAAAATCATTTTTCTCCAAAATGAAGTGAAGAAAATTCGCTTTAAGCATTGAATATTTTGAAGAGTATAACCAACCTCTGGTTCCCAGCTCCAAATCCATGGAATAGAGAATTCCATGAAAAAGTGCAATGAAGCAATTCCTTCAATCCAGCAACTTTGATTAATAGCTTTAATCAAATTTGGGGATAAATTAATCCACTCAGAGTACAGTCCTTTAAATGGCTCCGGAAATATTTTGATTGATGGCCCAAAAGTAATCCACCATTGGATAAACCCGTTAGGAATGGTGTGTTTATGCACCTCAGGGCAAACCTTGAACCACCATGTGTGCTTTTTCTTGTGATTTTCATACAAAAATGTTTTATTAAAAGCATCAACATAGTCCCAATAGTTGAATTTAATTGAAGTTTTTAATTCAGGGCAATAAACTTCTCTGTCCTTAAAGGTACTTAGACCCCATTCATCAGCAGTAATTATCTGCTTAATAATAACCTTAGTAAAATTATAATAGGTATTGGTTCCTACTGGATAAAAGTGTTTAAACTCTATAGATTTGGTTTTATCCAAAATTTGCCCATATATTATTCTAGACTTAAAGACCCCACTAGCATATGATGCTGCTTCCAAATATCTTTCTTGTAATTTCCAAGGGTCTTTGGAAATTTCCAAATCTTTATTTTCCAGTATGAGTATTATCTCTTTATGTGAACTTTGAATATAAGGCAGAGATTCCTCTGACTCAATAACTTCATTAACAATATCAACATATGATGGAGTTTTACTCCGTTCACCTTTTTCATTATTTTTGTCTTTTAATTTTTCTGTGCAAGAAATTCTTGAAATTCCTTATCAATCTCGGATTTATCCTGAGATGATGATGAACCAGAACCAGAGACAATATTCTCATGATATAATTTTTTATTTCCCATTTGACTTAATAAGTACCTGCCACATCCTCTAAAATGAGGATATCCACGACCACCTTTGCCTTGTGGAATCATCTTCCTGTTTAATTAAGCAATAACCTTATTAATATCAGCTTTAACCTTCTTATTTAAATTTTTGTAATATTGAATTTCTTGTTTAATCAAATTCATAGTTCTTTCATTATGAGGCATACTAGCTAAATATTCCAAACTTTCAATTTCTCTATCATTAATTCTTGAATATTTAACAATTTTAGGAATACTAATCATATTTTTATAATGAAGTCTCCTAAGATTATAGGCAAGCTGTTCCATGAGATCCATTATGATATGCAAAACAAACATTTTATTTATGAAATTATAGTATCAATCATTCCAATTGAAAATGTTGAAAAGTAAGACAAATCACAAAAACATTCCAAGTGATTTGCAAAATAAACATAATCCACTATACTTAACGGTTGAGGATTATCCAAATATCTATTATTTTCTAAGGCATATTTTATATCCTTAATCATTCTTTTTAATTGCTTATCCCGTTTTAATATTCTAGGTATACCAGGAATGGTATAAGGCCTAAATTGGATAGTATTAGTGTTTTGATAAAGACGACTATAAATGAGTCTATCAAAGATGCTTATTTCATAAATCACTCTTCTTTGATCCATGATCCTACAAAGAAAAGATTTTATTAAGGAATGAGGTGACAAAGACGTCCTTGCAACTGATTTGACAAGAATTCCCAAAATTCAAAATTCATTTCCAAATAATCCCTGTCATCTTCATCAAGGGGAATATTTTCATCTAAGTATCTATTATTATTAAGGACATATTGAATATCCTTAACAATCTGTTTCATTATTATTATATATCTATCTATATTTATTATTATTATTATTATTCTATATCCACATATATTTGTTATTATTAGTAGTAATATATATTTATATATATATATATATTTATTTATTATTAGTATTCCTATTATGATTATTATTATTATTATTATTATTACTATTATTATTATTATTACTATTATTATTATTATTAGTATTATTATCCTTATGTAGTATTATCTATATTATTCTCATTTTTATTTTTGGTGTAGTCCTCGTTGGTTTTATTGACGTAATTTGTGTTATTTTGCAAGTCAAAATGTCGCGCATCGTTCCACTCGATCCCGCTCAATAGCCATTTGTCAGGGAAGTACTATTTTTCTCTTTTATTGACTTTTCTTGTATCATACATTGAGGACAATGTACGATTTAAGTGCGGGGGAGGAATTTGACTTGTGCCTTGAATGCATTTTTGCTTTTTAGTGTTTTAGCTGACTCTCTGCATTTTTACTTGTTCCTAGCGTCACCCCGACTTAAACATATTTTACTAAATCAAGCATGAATCACGAGTTATCAATTTTCTTTTGAATGCTTTGTTTTGAAATAGTGTTGAATAAGGAGTCGATGAGTCTATGGGGGTTACGCTTAGGAAGTGACGACTTATAGAAAAGTTCATGAATTTTTTCACCTTAATGCATTTGTTTAAAGCATTGGGCTTGGGCGTGAAATATGAGGGAAAAATACTTGATATTGCGTGAATTGGTGAATAGGTTTGGCTAGTGGTCATTTTTTGTAGGAACTTGCCGTAATTATACTTGATGTTTATATGGAACTCAGAAGATGAGGAATAATTGGGGAGAGAATATATATTAAAAAAAAAGGAAAAAAAGAAAAAAAATAATAAAAAAAGGGCCAATTTACTCCACTAATCACGCAAAAAAAGTGATTATGAGTAGAGCTAACGGTCTTGTTACCAACTGAGTAACTAGGCACATTCATCACTAATGTTTTTGTTTGCGTAAAAGGGTTGGCTAACACTCTAGACAAGTTAATCACACCAACTCAGTAACTGGGCACATTCATCACCAATGTTTTTGTTCACATAAAAAGGTTGGTTGTGGTTGGGATTGGCGATACAAAGAAAAAGAAAAAAAAAGAAGAAAAAAAATGAAAAAAAAATCAATAAAACTTCCTGCTTTATTCCTCTTCTAATGAAGGATATGTAATGTCTTGTGTGATTATGGTGATTTCCTCCTTTAAGTTGATTTGCAAAACCAAATTTGTTTGTTAAGGATCGGAGTAAAAAGTGTTGATCTCTTCATATTAAGTGCCTAAAGACCTTTGTTTGAACCAATGCCTAAGTGTGGAGATTTTTGTGGATGTATCTTGTATGTTGTTATGTTTTTAAGTGTGCCTACATTTGCTCTTTGACTTCATTAATTTGACATTGCCTTAAGGGTTTGTTTTTTTGGGAAAATTTGATAATGTGGATTTATTGCATGCTTGAGGACAAGCATAGACTAACTGTGGGGGAATTTGATAATGCGTTAGTTTTACATAGTTTTATGCCACAATTATGCTTATTTTAATTAACTTTGGATTTTAAACTGGTTAAAATTTCACAAACGTTAATTCTTACTTGCCATAGGTGAAAATTGATGAAAATGAGCTAAAAACGAGCCTAAAGGTGGTAAAAACTACAAAGGATTATTATACAAAGAAGTTGGAAGGCTAAAACATGGAAATAAGCATTTTCATCACATAAGGCGTGATCATGCCATATGGCAAGGAGCCCAACGTGGGAATAAAAAGAAGAAATTGTTACGACAAGAGTTCAACTTAGAAACGAACTGCCTACTTGCCTACAATTGATAGGATTTTCCAAAGAATTATCCTAACCCTATTAGGAATTTTTCTAGGGTTTGAGCCCTATATATATGCGATTGGAGACCAATGTTTAGACATATTAAATTCTAATTCTAGTTTTAGTTTTAGTTTTTAATTTCCAACTCTTATATTTTTATCTTTGTTGTTATTATGGTCATGTGTGGCTAAATTGCTTTATTCAGTCAAGGAGTAATTCGAGTCAACGTTTTCTTCAAGGATTGTGAGATCTAATCGGTTTGTTTGTCTTTCAATTTTATGTAGTATTTGTGTATTTTCTTGTGCTTTTTGGGAAAAATCCATCTCTTATTGTTGTTTTGTTAGTTGTGCAATTAGGGCGTATTATTCAATTAATTTAACTTCATAGTTCCAGTTGAAGAAATTGAATCCGTAATTGTTTGAATCAACACAAGTGGAAAGTAGTATAATTTGTTATACTACAGAAAATACACAATCTAGTTTCGAACAACCACGTTTGTAGGTTTGTTGGCCAGGATTTGGGTCTTTCTAGTTTTTAATTATGTTAACGGGTTAAATCCTATCGTTTGACTAGGCTTATTCGTTAATTAGATATTATTCATAGCGTTCGCATGTCTAGTCTATTATTATGGAAAGATTAGATTGGACGAGTTTTCTAAAGGCAATAACCAATCTAGTGAATGAATTAAAAGCTATTTTTGAATCAATGATCAATCTATGAAAACGTTGTGCGAAAAATTACCCTTGACTGAGTCTTTATTCATATAGATTTATTTTGGATTTCCTTCTTGCTTTTATTAACTTGTCATTCCAAACCCCCTTTCTTTACTTTATTTTGCACTCTTGGTTATCTTGGAAAGTAGTCGACACGTTATTCTTTGTGGAATCGACCCTTCTCACCCTATCTACAAATTAATTTTGTAGTTAGAGGAGTTGGATTTATTTTTGGTGGATTTGACACTGATCAAATTTTGGTGGCGATGCTGGGGAATTACTAATTTGATTTATTTTTTCTTGGATGACCAGGAACCATAATACGAGCGAACTTCAATGCGATTCAGAAATTGAAAAGACAACTCCTAGATTGAGGAAGAAAACCAAATTGAAAAAGCTAACCCAAGGCAAATCTTCCTCTACAACTCCCCCCGTTTCATATTCCACTTCTGAGTCCGAACAAGAAATCGAAAGATAGATCTTTTCACAGGCATCAACTTGATCCCTATACATCTCTTTTTTTGTTCTCGAGATAATTCATAATGATCTTATCAACATCCTTTAGTGATAAGCATGACTCCTGTGGTAATTGAGGTGTTGAGTATATATGCAAAATATTTAAATGTTTCTATAAATATTTATTATCGATTCATAGCTATGGTCTCAAGCAATAACATACTGTGAATAGAGTTGAGAAATAGCAACGTGGATAATAACTCTTTTCTTCATACACTTCATAGCTCATCACGAATACTAGACAATCAATAATTTGCAATTGTAGAATACAACTTTAATTGCAGAAGCTTTATATAAGGTAGTTTGGAGGTTAATTTTGCTTTACAATAAAACATACCGCAACATGAATCTCTCAACCTGGATTTAAGCACCTCAATTGTGATCGGTCGATTTGATCATGCCATAATCTAACACTGCCATGATGGATTTGTCCTGTCAATGGAACATACATTTTAGTCAATAATTACTTTCTAAACATGAAGTTTATTTTGTGATGCTCATTTTTATCGGTTGAGGGTACATCTTCCAACTCCACTTCAAAGTTGACATCTACTTCATCATCCCTCAATTCAACAGTTTGTCGGTGTTTGAGTATACAACAGTTGACTCACTAGAAAAATGCTCGTACAGATTTTTACAGGTAACCGTCTTCCCAAATATTTTCTTATTCTAGTGGTCAATGTTTTAACCAAACTTTGAGGAATCATGAGTTAAGGGACTTCAGAAGCACCCACATTGGTGTCGCCGAATGACTTCATCAACTATATTGAGGACCATTGCTTCCATTAATTGAGGTATTGCAACAATTTATGACTTAATTTCTGCTAAGTAACTTTTCATATTACTCAAATAGCCAGAAGAAACCTACCTAGTGCCGAAAGGTCAAGGAATTTGGTGACCTAATGACGAGGGAGTAGGCGATCGAAGCCCTAGTGTGGACTCTTTTAGATAATGAGTTTTATGGGTATTGATCATTTGTTTACTCAATATCGAAGTCATTCTCGAGACTTGTTGCTCTAACGATTAAACCCAGTCATTTATTAATAAGAGAATGCTTCGCATATCAAAATCTTCGCAACCCGGTTTGCAGCAAATCACTTGTTTAAACTTTATATTGGGCACAAACTTATGCCAAGCCAAAATTTTGGAGATGGGATATTTAGTTTTGACACGAGACACGGATGATCGCATTGTAAGATCCATGTTCTCTTTTGTGTTGGTTAAGGGTACATGTACACTGTTGGTCGGAAATCTAGTTTAAGGAATATTACTTCTAATATCCAATGTATTCGAATTTGGCTCACAATCAGAACGACTTCAGCACTTGGTAACTAAAACCTTCATAGAGCATGCCTGATAGTGAGTGTCAATATCAATTTTGGAAAATGGATATCAATAACAAATAAATTAATTTTGGTAGGATACATCTCAACTCTGGATCAATGAACCATCCTCCTGTTTGTAACGTGTTTTGAAGAATAACTTTGTGTTTCCTAATGCCTTAGTAAAGAAAGGACTTCCTAGTGCCTTGTGTACCAGTTTATTTGTAAGTTGAATAGGTTGATCATGAACTATTAACCTCCAGGCATCGGGGTTATATCGACAAAGCATCCATTCTGTCGACCTGATCTAACTCAATGCAACAAAGGAGCCAAACCAATAGCGAAGATGTCTTCATTTTGTTCTTTATTTAAAGTCTTATCCATAGTCAGCAGCTTCATACGGGACGTCCGACAATTAAATATGGATTCTGCTTGCAATAAAATGTACGTACAAGTTTTTTAGTTTGTACCGATTAAAGTCCATTTGTTAAACTTGTATGTTACAAGGGGTACATGAAACTATTCAAATGGAATGGTGAGTACATACCTGCATGGGTTTCATGAGGTCTTTGTATTTTTATAGACATGGTTTCTCATACGAATTCAAGTTTTGCAGAAGTTATTTTTTTAGCGGATCAGACTGAGTGGAAGTAGTTGTAATTAAAATTATTTTTTTTGTAGTATCATTAAGTCATAAGATGGTCTCAAACAAATTTATAACATTTACCTAGTTAATATTTGGGACATAGCCATAGCTTCATCTTCTACCGCGGTCCTACACTTTTCCAGTCTATCTATAGCAACAAGTTTGATGGGGTCACATTTCTTTGATTGTTTATTTAGTATAGATTTATGGCTAGTATTTCGATTGAATCAGATGGTAAACATACTCCCAGAGGGTTTAGATGGGGAGTCTAGATTGGAAAAGTATGTATTGTTGCTACATGCCTTCTCTACAACCTGATATTCCTCCTTGTGCGCCAGTGATCGGCAATTTGTTTAGACTTACTGCTGCATATATTTCAACAATGGATTGAATGTATCTATCCAATGAGTAGTTTGTAATAAACTCAGATCGTATTAAAAACTCTAACTCACACTTATGTATTCATCGATAAAAAGTTTTAGTGAAAACCTTATTTTATTCTCTACATAGTTCTTCTGTCATTTTCTAAAGTCCTTAATATTTGTTCAATTTTGCCAAAACATCCCATGAGCCATGTTCACGTATATTCAAACACAAAAGACACCCATAACATTAAAAATGAGAACCCATTTTAGAATTTGATGCTTAGGGTTCGATGTTTTACAGGTATTCAGAAATGAAGGTTTTTTTTCCCCCTCAAACGATGTGGTTCTTTTATAGTTTTCAACTAGCAATAGATATGGTTCTTTTATAGTGGCATTTGTGAGGCTCTAATCATCCGGGATTCTCCTTTCTTGAAAGTAATCTTCATTGACCAGCAAACCGCCGACAAAGCCATAGTGCCCACAAATTATAAATCTACCAAAAATCATTGCTTTTTTTTGGGTGAAAACAAACAAAAAGAATTGATTATCACGCCTGAGCGACAACTTTGATAATGCGAAGGGGGAGTATAGATTGGAAAAGTATGTATTGTTGTTACATGCCTTCTCTACAGCCCAATATTCCTCTATGTGCGCTAGTGGTCTGCAATTTGTTTAGACTTACGACTGCATATATTTCAACAATGGAATAATATTAAATAGCACTTATTACTTTGGCAATTAAAAAATGGAGATCACACACCACATCCATTTTCAGGCAAGTTTCATGCATTGAATACGTCTATCGAATGAGTAGTTTGTAATAAACTTAGATGGTATTAAAAACTCTAACTCACACTTTTGTATTCATCGATAAAATTTTTTAGTGAAAACCTTATTTTATTCTTTACATAGTTCTTTTGACGTTCTCTAAAGTCCTCAATATTTGTTCAATTTTGCCAAGACATCCCGTGAGCCATGTTCACAGATAGTCAAACATAAAAGACACCCATAACATAAAAAATGAGAACCCATTTCAGAATTTGTTGCTTAGGGTTCGATGTTTTACAGGTATTCGGAAATGAAGGTTTTTGTTTTCCCTAAGTTGATGTGGTTCTCTTATAGTTTTAAACCAGCAATAGATGTGGTTCTTTTATAGTGGCATTTGTATGGCTTTAATCACCCGAGGTTATCTTTAATTGAAGGTATTCTTCATTGACCAGCAAACCGCCCACAAAACCCCAATGCCCACTAATTATAAACCTACCAAAAGTCATTGCTTTTTCTTGTATAAACATACAAAAAGAATTGATTATCACGCCTCAGCGACAACTTTGATAATGCGAATGAGATCCACTTACAAGCCTCTACCTTGCAGGTGGCACATGTAATAACCCATTTTAAAGCAGATTTTGAGAGCTTAAGTAATTACCCAATTAAGACAAATTTTAGTTATTTGTATTATTTTTGGATTCCTCAAAAAAACAGTAAAAAAATAGGCATTATGCTTCAGAAACAATTGGTGTGGATGATCCCAAGTCATTCTCTATTCTCAAAAAAAAAAAAAAAAACGTGTTTGGCCCATCATTTTTAGCTAAGTTGTTTTCTAAAAACATTATGAAAAACAACCGAAATCCATAAATAGGGCGTAACGTGCTTTGATGAATAACTTTGTGTTTCCTAGTGCCTTAATAAAGAAAGCACTTTCTAGTGCCTTGTGTACTAGTTCATTTGTAATTTGTATAGGTTGATCATGAACCCTAAACCTCGAGGCATCAGGGTTATATCGATCAAGCATCCTCCTATCGACCCGATCTAACTCAATCCGATAAAGGAGCCAAGCCCAATAGCGAATATGTCTTCATTTTGTTCTTTATTTAAAGTCTTGTTCACTGTCAGCAACTTCGTAAGGGATGCCCAACTATTAAGTGTGGATTCTGTTTGCAATAAAATGTAAGTACAAGGTTTTTAGTTTGTACCAAATAAAGTCCATTTGTTAAGATTGTATGTCACAAGGGGTACTTGAAAATATTCAAATGGAATGGTGATTACATACCAGCACAGGTTTCAAGAAATCTTCATATTTTAACAGACATGGTTTCTCTTATGAATTCAAGTTTTGTAGAAGTTATTTTTTTATTGGATCAGACTGAGCGGATGTAGTTGTAATTAAAAT